>CAAKHF010005196.1:28737-48384 GCA_901007745.1 Hippocampus kuda
GGGGGGGGGGGGGGGGGGGGGGGGGGGGGGGGCAAGAGTGGACACCTTCGTTATGTCGATGTAGTGGAGATAGAGTGTTTTTCATCATTTCACTTTTCTTGACTTCTGGAAGGAGGCCAAAGCAGTGACGCACTTTGGCTCAACCATGTGTAGGATAACTGACATAAAAATGTCTTCTTTTTATCATGTTCACATAATGCACATTTGTGTGTGTGTGTGTGTGTGTGTGTGTGTGTGTGTGTGTGTGTTATGTTGCCACTTACTTGATCTGCTTGGCATTTTTGTAGCGGACAAAAACAACAATGGGATAAATGTGAACACTGTGGAGCCTCTCGATGGCATGCGGTGCAATGTCCAGCAAACAGTGACAACCCTGCAATGGAAATCAAATAAAATCCATCTTAAGACAAGTGAGTTAAAAGAAAATACTGTTTGCAGATTTCTTTATTGATGCCAGAGATGAAATACAACAAACCCTTATTGCTCGAGATTAGGAAAAGACAAAAGAAAAGTTATGTTGGATGGAATCTTGTTGAAATGGGGCAAATACCTTGTCTGTTGTTTCCTTTATGGACGCAACGGTGGTCACATCGAAATGGCCGCTGCGGCGCTTGTAGTCTATGAAGAGGCAATCCTTGACACCTCGCTCAATGGCTTGTTGGGACGCCTTCATGACTTCTGCAGAAAAAAACAGAAAAAAAATCATTTGCTTATCGATTACAATTGGGCCTGCACCTATTGAATATTTTGGTATTTGGAGATCCTACTGAAAATTCTAATTAAATAATCAGGTACTTGAATAAAAATACATAATATATATATTTTTGCTTGGTTAAAGACAAAAAAATGTTGCCACTAAATATTAAACAACCAACTAGTTTTCATTCATAGATATCTGCGGATAGCAGTGCACAATTTTCCTCAAGAAACAGTAGTGAGAATTTAGATAACTTTCTCCCCATAGATTTTGGTCTATGACACAAAGTGACATCAGAAGCACAGTAGCAAATTTGCTGGCTAAAACAACACAGTTGAGTAAGCTTAGCTTATTAAAAAAGTGATCAGTAGGAACGGTAAATGTGTCAGGCTGCCATTGAGTCATTTACGTCTATTAACCAGAGTGCTGCTAGGCGTACAGTGTCAAGTTTTTTTTTTTTTTTTGCCCTTCATTAGTGATTGAACATTATTTCTGGGCAACGTTGTACTCTTGTCATCGGAGGCAACAAATTTAGATAACCCCCCCCCCCCCAACCAAACACATTCTGGAAAATGAGTCAAGTCAGCCAATAGGCTGCAACACACTGCCGGGAACAACTAACAAAATAAAAGCACATCAGTATTGATGTCCACATCACATTTGGTAACTAATGTTTATTTTGAAGTTGGTCTTCTTAGCGCATTGGCGGCGTGTTACTGTCATGCGCAGCATAAACAATTGTTGCTGCAGTTTGGCTGACATCTTCTTCCTGACAGTTTGCAAGTAAATAAGCAGCTACTCGAGGCAGAAAAAAATGCCTCAAGCATTTTTTGGAACCGAGGTACTCTGATCACTCCAGGGACCTGTTTCAGCCCTAATTATGTTTCCCCATGTTTTAGTCAAGGCACATAAAAATCTCACGTCACACCACCAAAGTCCCACAAACAAGCTTATATTCAGCTTCATTATTGTTGATTCAGGAAAATTGTTGAGACCAAGAAAAAATCATTTTAGACAAATTTTTGTAAATACACTGTACATTGTTATTTATTATTTGATCATAGTAAAAAATGGTCATAAAAAAAGGCGGGTAATTATGGTATTAGGTTAATATTGGCTATCTTCTGCCATCTAATGGAAGAGCACTGCACTGTTCTGGAACATTCCATTTGCATTGTGTACCATGCTGCTTTCTATCACACATCTCATTGTACCAAAATCAATACAGATATTTACTACAGTGCGAAACTTCACCTAGCACACATCGGAAGAACTTCCCCGGAGACTCTTTGACCAGCATCTCCTTGACGGGGTCCGTCAGTGGGCCGAGGACGAGCACGGGTCTGGGGGAGGCGCACTCCACCTTCTGGACCCTCTGGTAGGCCAGGCTAACACAGTCTATACACAAAGAACACACGCGCGATGATGATGTCACCAGGGAGTTCGGTGAGGTTCCGACAGGGTCGGCCTGCGCTCACCTTCCAGGAAGGGGATGGAGTCAGTGCTGATGGTGTCCAGAGCAACCGTCTCCTTGCTGTCTTTGGAGCTACTGCGCTTGTGCTTCTGCTTCCTCCTGAAGAAGGAGCGGCGGGCGGCGGCTGAAAGCGTCTTGCCAGATTCTTCCTTCATCTCAGTCACGCTGTGTCGCCGGTAGAACTCTTGGTCCATCCTGGGACGTCAGAGCCCATGTTAATCATTATTGTGGTTCATGTAGCCAAAAATAAAAATAGATGTGGACCACCACCTTGTAGGCATCCGAGCATCTTCCAACTATTCATAAAACTGAAGGGTTAGTACATTATCATTTATTCAATTAGCATTTTATGTAAGCGCTGTACAAATGCCACAACCTGTACAGAACATTTTCTTTTCCTGTACATTATACTGGTCAACGGCAACTTTTTATCAGAAATGGCATCGTGTCCCTAAACGTATTTTTGATGCTGATTTTAAAAAATGTCCAATTCTTTTCAAGCACATTGGGTTTTTGAGAAAAGTTCATTCTTAAGTTTGACTGATAAAAGTTTCAGCAATAAGACTTTTACCACGCATTGCAATTTATAGCTTTGACGTTTCAATAAATACAGAAATAACTCCACTCGGTGCTGAACCTAACCCTTAACGCATAAAAATGTCAGTTTTCTGAAAAGTAGAACAGGGGTGCCCAATCTTTTTTGACCGGAGCTCTACTTTTCAAGCAGTCAACCTCCTGCGATAGGCCTGTTACGGGGCACGTGCGCACGCATGCACGCACACGCGGCATGATGAGCAACAGCCATACCTGACTAACATGAACGAAACAGAAAAAGTAGATAGAAGACAGAATTGAGTTTGTGAAAAGGAAATCACTGCCTTTTTTCATAGCACAGGGAGACAAGGGTCGCACTTTTGTAGCGTCTTAAATGGAGAAACATCACTATTGTTGCTCGCGTGTATTACATTTCTTTGTCAATGCCATCGGTGAATTGCAGATCAAACTATGAGAATGAACCAAAAATATCTCCACGTAATTGCAGACTGCTGACCGCGAACAACTTCCTGTGATGCAGGTCAACTTGGGACCAGTCTGTGTTTGTATTGTGCGTTCAGTGCATTGTATTCTCTACCCACATGTACTTGCTGGGGATCTGCCCCCTCTGGATCTGCTGCGCGTTCTCATCCAGCTGCCAGGCCATCCATGTCCCGAAGCTGCCTTTTGGTAATGACTCGTCCACGTACAGGATGTCGTCCTTCTTGAACGTCAGGTCCCCCTCCTGCTCGCCCACGCGGTCATAAAGTGCTCTGGGAGTGGGGCAGAGGCGGATACACGGCGAGTTTATGTTTAGGATGGTGGAGAGGTGAGGCGAGGCGAGCGTAAAGTTGATGAGGCGGCAGATGCGACGGCAGTTTGGCGGGTGAACAAGATAATGAGATCGGGAAAGATGAGTATATCTACACACGCTGTAGGCCTCGCTTGGGTCCGCAGCCTCCTAAGTAATTCCCCCAGCAGCCTATATTTGATAGCCAGGCAGACTGGGTGTATTCACTGCATATGACATCACACACTTGCCTATATGACAAGTGACTGAGGCAGCTGCTGTGACACTGATCACCTCGCACTCTCCCACTGAACACTCCCAACAATAAAACGATTTCTAATCGGGATGTTCAACATGTTTTCAGACATGACACCAGGATTCACTCTGAATACTTGCCGATGGAGAACTCACACCTCCCGTACTTCTGATATGTAACATTTCATTGAAGACAACGACAACATACTTGAAGAAAGACCTTTCTTTATGAATCAGACGATGAGTCGCCGATGTGTCCGACTGCTGTAGTATAGCGCAACTAATGCTCAGTAGGATTTACTTGATCTCAGAGTTTGTTTGTCTGAAGTATCGGTGACTGGTATCGGCAGCCTCCATGAATACCAAAACCTTAAAATAAGGCTGATATCAGCACAGATACCTTGTATCGGTATTCATCCTAATTTAACCAAATCCGATCATCCCAGAGGATATTCCAGTGTTCCAGTAAGGACCTGGAAAAGCCCAAGCGGTAACCTTAAAAGGCTGTCGGTGGTGGTGTAGTGAGGGCAGAGAGATGAGGTAACCTAAATTGGACATTTAGAATCACAGTGAGGATATGGGATGTAATTGGTTAGATGCGAAAGATCCCTGCTTGTCCAAGGGCCGCTCCGGTGGTTGCTTTAAATAGCAACGTGGACACACACAAAGACGCTTGGGGAAATTTAAGTGGTCTTTTCACACTGAGCATGTGTGTAATGTGCGCTTGTGTGTGTACCTAATATAAAAGCCATCTCCTGGAACGTCTTTGAGCACATTGAAGTCATCCGCCCGATGCTGCACCTTGAACGTGACGGTCTCTGCCGGCTTCAACATCTCCACATAGACTTCTTCTGCTGTCTTGTTCTTCATATTCACAGAGTTATACTGCAAAATGAGCCAGGGACAAAATAAGGGCAGTGTTATTGCCGGTAGTGTGCACTTATCTGAGAAATGATTTGCTCCATCTTATGTGGGCGACACAAGCTTTCAGTTGAATGAAAGAGGCGCCGTATTGGTTTGGGCCACGGGCGAGGAAGAGAGCAAACAGGAGGGAAAATTGAAGGACAAAAAGGGTGACTGAACTGCATGCTAATTAGCCATTCCTTTCATAGATGGAGGGGGCAGGCCAGAAATAATAATAATGCTTCATTATTATTAATATGATTTGGTATTTTACGCACACGTACGTCGCCCAAACGGAACGAGAGAAAGCTGACAGGGGGGGATCAATGGAGACTAATGACCAGTTAAAAAAAAAAAAAAGAAAGGAGACTGTTATCTGTGCTTGACTCCAAAGTAATGACAACACTTGTGAAATGTCAGGAGACAAATGCTTTCAAGATGTTCCCACTTTCTTTGAGATCTGGTGTTGGAAATCTACAGTAGACGTGACTGTCATTCAGCCTGTGTAAACTCCCTCAAAATGCCAACGCAATACATCACAGGACGCTGTTTCATAAGAAATAATGTAAATATGAATTTATCCATTCAGATATAATCATTGATTCATTTCAAAACAATGAGCGGCTAATAACATTGTTAACTTGCAACATTATTTTCTATAAGGTGTTAATTGTGAAAACAACAACTGTTGGCAACAGGTGCAAAAGTGGTGGAGACCACGTTTAAAGTGCTGATGGTTTTCACCGTGGATGAACTGCGCATGAATTTAGCATGTTTGGAGAAGCAATCTTGCTTGCGATTGGGGAGTAGATCAACTTTCACATCCATTGAGCAGGTTTTGCACATATAAACATTTGGTAAATCAAGACCCGAACTGTGCCCAATTACCTCCAGAATCAGGTCGCCTGGACGCAGGCCGTCGGCCCGTCTGGCAGGACTGTCCTCATCCAGACTATCTATGTAGACGCCTCGCAGGTTCCCTCCACATAGCGTGATTCCCACCTCTACTCCGGGCCGGTGCACAGTCACCAGCCGTGGCTCGCCCGCTTTCTTGTTGCCATCAGAGTGCATTCTGGGAAGCAACAGGGACAGACAGTGTCATTGCGGGAACTAAGAGGGTTTTTTTCTCGAGTCCTTTTATGCACACAGGTGAGATTGTATTTACCTGACATAGTTTTGGGGGCTGGTGGTGGGCGTGGTTTGTTTGGAGGATGGCGTGAGGGTGCCCTCGTCCTGTTCGCTGAGCGTATCGATGGCTGTGTGATTTTCCGGTGTGGCAGCGCCACTCCCCTGCGGCGTGGATTGAGTACTGACTGGCTCGAGACGGGAGCTACAACCAAGTAATAATAAACGATAAGCAAGCACAAGCGATTGTCCATGTCCATGAGATTAGAGTTTGTAATTAGCTGTAAGGAGAGGCGTGCTGGGAACAAAATTCGACCCGGGACTATGGATCGACGGCGGCCGTCATTTGCCGAAAAAAATAATCATCGAGGTGGGGGGATGCATGTGTGCATGTGGGTGTTGAAAGGGTGGTTTTTAGCGGGTGGCTGTGATGCCCAGGACCGGCTCGTAAATACTCTGGCCGTTCAGGAAAATTAACATATTCTCTCCAAATTTCCCAATGATCACCTCGGCCCTGGCTGTAAGCTAATAATTCTATTCGTTAAGGGTGTGCATTTCTTCACTAAAGCTGATTCGATTTTTGATATGTCGGGTGCGAAATAATTCAGACGCGGTTCAACTGGAAAGTGAAACAATTGGATTCGGTTCAACTCAGTGGCACTACGATTCAATTTGGTACTGTTCAGTTCGAGAGGGTATAATGCACTTCCTTTTTTTTTTTAAATCATTCAACATGACTGAAAGATAATGATGTTAAAGAACAACTCGCAATTCATGTAAAGTAAATCAAATCATCTATAAGCGTATCAATCATATATTGTACACCATTATTGATTGATGCAAACTATTCAATCATACAAAGACAATTTTAAAACTAATGAGATTAAGTAGACCATTAACTGATTCAAAGCCTTGCTCAGGGTCTTTGTGGTAATTTCAAAATGTTCACATTATGCAAATGCACCAACTTGACTCGCAGCATAAATATTACAACTACAGGCGATTTTTTTTTTTTTTTAAATACTACAAATTGGGGATAACTTTTTGGTGGAGTCAGAATGGAGCTAAAAGTCCCATGTGTGGAGGTATGGACCTAAGAGTGCTACCTGGAGCGAGAGTGGTTGCCCAGCTGGTACATGTGTGGGTTGTACTGGGCCATGATGGTGATTGTATCGCATTGCTGGCCAATGATGAGTCGAGCCTGTTGCTCCGTAGCATTTCGCAAGTTGATGCCATTGAACTGAAGAAGGAAAGATGAAATTTAGTATTATTGGCCCACACTCGACAGGTCAACGATGAGGTAAGGTCGACCGTTGCAATCGGGTGACAAAGCTATTTGCGTTTTTACCTCCAGTAACTGGTCTCCGTACTCCAGTCCTGCCTGGTGGGCGATGCTACCTCCAGTAACTTTGGAGACAAAGATGCCACCGTTCTCCCCGCTCACGATGGAGATGCCCAGAGGCTCGGCGCCTTTGTGTATGATGACGTTGCGGGGTTCCTCCAGGTAAGGCCTGCAAGGGAAGAGTCAAGTTTCTAAACTATTGAATGACGAAAGAAAAGAAGAAGGATTTCACAGTGGTTCATGCCGTTTCCTTCAAGAAATTCCCAAATCGCGTGTTTCCTCAAACAGTGAAACATATCCTAGCTGACCACACCCTGGACTTGTCACCAGCCAATCACAGGGCAAGAAGACAAACAAGCCTTTACAGTCGAAGATTATTGGAATAATTGATTCATCTGTCAGCTCAATTATTTTGTCAATTAATCTGTGACTTGGAAAAACTTTTTACATCTATATCTTTTTTTTTCTCAAAAACATGACAGTGCAGTAAATGCGCACACAAAGACATCATGAGTCAGTTACTGGTTTGGTTCATAACATGTCAGAAAATATGTGGTTATAACCTTTGTATTAAAGAGATTTAATATTATGTAAACATATTGATATTTTCCACAAATAATGACAATTACAGGGGCATCTGTATGTTTTTTTATGGAGCAAAATATTTTTTTTAAGATCACTTAGATCAAATTTAAGGGCTCTTGTGCACTAAACATGCCCATTACTGTGGTTATGGGATGATTATTTCAATATTTCTTATCCCACAGAAAAAAAAAAACTGACTATAAAATTTTTGTTGTTTGATGACACACTTTCTCTTTAACCTGCACCATCAACTTAAGCTTTACAGATGCCGGCTGTGTAACTGGAGCCACACAATGACATCTTTTTTTCTCTTCCCCTTGGAAGAAAAAAAAGGAGGCATCTAATTAGTGAAATCTCATTTTGTTTAGGTGGACAACAGACACGGCGATAAATTGCCATATGGTGGCTAGTGAAGTGGATGTCACTATTTGAGGAAAATTGCCCGTTTTCCTTTAAGACGTGATTGTCAGTTTCCATTTATTTACCAAGAAGAATCCTGAAAGGCTTAGAGAGTGGTGTGTGTGAGTATGCAATGCTTTCACATGAATTGTCATGAATTTGTGTGTCTTCATGACAAGTCGACATTGGGCATGGCACAAAATTCCATGATGGGAGATCAGAGGGATGAAGTAGCAGCCAGAGACACAGGCCAAACCAAGTGGTGTACAAACACGGCCAAGCCCAAAAGCTCAAGGTTGAGTAATACTAATAATGCCGTTGCGTAACATACACAGTGCAGACTAGAGGATCACTAGGCTTCCGGCCAATATACACACATGCATATTGACCATGTGGACGTCACATGCAAAATTTGAGAGGAATTTCCCCCACGTGGAGGGGACAAGTGCAGACAAGTCCAACAAATGAATAATGACATACAGTGGTGCCTTGAATTAGGAGTTTAGTTTATTCCCTGACCACGCATCTCAAATCCTCTTTTCCGATCTGAATGAATGCAAACGCAATTAATCTGCGCCAGTGCCCCAAAATACAAAACAATTTTGCAACATATTCTTAAATGAGAAGAGAAAAAGAGCCCTCACAGTATTATACTACATAAAAAGTATCATAATTCAATCCGATGTTTAAAAAAAATTAAGCGGTGCATCATTATAATTCAATGCGCATTGTGCTGCTCATTTTTGTCTGCACAACTTGGCCACCTGGGGGCAGTATAATATAGAGAAGTATGATACGAAGATTAAATGAACAATTTTTCGCAGAGAATAAAGAATATAAGCCTGTGTTGTTCAATGTTCAGTCTCCGTGTGTTGCTACTGCTTGTGTGCTAAGAGCATCTGTGGCGTTTAGCATTATGTGTTTTAAAGTCAGCTTCAACCTGGGGATGCCAGTTAACATCATGAAGTAGGCATTTTTTTTAAGTAACTGTTCCCGATATAAAATAAAACAAACTAGATACAAAATTACGGATAATGGTTCATACCTCAAAAACCGTGGTCATTCATAGGTCAAGGTACCACTGTATATTCAAACCAAGCGTATATAGCTAGGGGCTTCTCCTCTCGTGGCGTTCCAATGCAGCATGCAGGCGACTAGCAATCTAAAAATTGTAGCGTTCCCTTCGGGGTAAAATGCACCACCACATCTACTTTTGCATTCCATATGGTGCATAGGATTTTCTGCCTCTGTCCGTGGCATCTGCCTAACAGCAGAAAAGCAGGCAAACGATGGGGGGCTCGGGAAGCAGGAACGGGGAGTGGCGGGTTGGGAAGCGGACAGTGCCTGGCGTCGCAACGCCAGCAGCGTCGTGAGGCAGAACGAACCTGAGGCTCCTGAGAGAGGAGAACCTCGGCCTCACAGCCAGAGGAATCCTTAGAAAAGATCGGTTACGGTAAAGAAATCTGGAAACGTGAAGTGAGGTGGAGAACCGGGAGGCAGATAAAAGAGGAGGACACACACACACACACACACATTATCGTGAGACAGTAACACACGTGATCGCTGAAGGCTGCTGTCGTGCAAAATGAGAACACCAATGTTTCAGGACAGAAGAGAAGCAAGTGATAAGCACAGGAGAGAGCCATTCTTAATGTCGCTGAGGGGGCGCAGTGGCACTGACAGTGATGAACCGGGTGCTTGGCAACACCTTTGGAGTTTTTAAGGAGCATCTCTGAGGCAAGCGTTAGAGATGATCCTTATTATCACGCTCTCCATCATTCATCCCGCGACATCTTTTTTTTTTTACTCGGTGCAGTCCCACAACAGCAAGCGCTCTAATCAACTTGACAGCAGAGTCAAAAACATCAAGAAGCATTAGAGTAGTGCAGACATGCCATCCAGAAAGGAATTGACAGAGGCGCGCCTTCGTACCTGTCCTTCCTGCGCTCGCCGATCGGCACCGGGCTGACCGAGATGCGAGGTAAAGTGGAAATGGACCCTTGCGATTGGTTGCTGGCATAGGACGATGTCTCCAGGTTGAGCGGTGACTGCGGTGGCGTGATGAGGCTGGGGCTGCTGCACTCTGAATGCGAGAGGGACCCTGCGTGGAAAAAGCACACGGGAGGTTAGAGGAGGAACATTGACACCTTGCATGCAGGCACACTGCGCAAGACAGACAAGTGTGATCACAGCTGTCAAGTCACGCAAACAGAGAGTCACTGAATTCTTCTCCTCCCCCCCCCCCCCAAGAAAAACACTTCAACAAAACACTGACTTTCGAAGCTGACTTTGGGTGAGATGCGTAAAAAGCCTCATGGTTCTTTTCTTAAAGTGTATTAACTTCATTCAGTACCAGCCAATTCCAGACCAAGTCTGAAAAGATGTTTAAAAACGTCTTTGGGAGTGAATGAGTTAAAGATGTATTCAGTTTATTTGAAAGTAGTTTAATGCTTGAATGTGCTGCTTTACTCGTGAGGGCCATACCTCGGTCAGAGCCCAGCATAGAGCGAGGATAGCGGGGAGTGGAAGGGATCTTGATCCTTTCTGCCCGGTACTGGACATTATTAGAAGAACCTGCAGTCAAAGTAAGATGGCAGAGGATTGAATGGGGATGACGCCCGAAAACAAAGCGAGACAAGGGAGTGTGTGACTTTGCACGTGCGTGCGTGCGTGCGTGCCAGACTGACCGAGTCGTGCGCTGGAGGGCAGTGAGTGTGTACCGTGTGACGCCCGGCTGCTGCGGGACGACGAGGACTCGGGGTAGTCGCCGCCCCGCTTCTGCTGGCTAAGATCCAGGCTCAAGCGACCCTGATGTTGAGGGCTGGCAAAGGAAGAGAGGGGAATAAGCCTTCGGAAATGAAATTATGCATACAATGCTTCTACAGTCCTATGAATATGCAAGATATTTCACAGTTAATTAAATTGATGAGATGACCCAAATGGCCACTGTAAAACATTAAAGCGAACCAACGCTAAGTGAATTTAATTATATGCTTTTGCCCCATGGGGAACAGACTCATTTGAAACTATTAGTCATGAGGAGCAACCAAAGAGGGAAGACTGAGAAGCAGACTTGCTCTAAGAGTCGCTCTTACACAATAACTGTGTCCTAATTCAGTAGCTGCCTTTGATGACCGATGACATCGAAAAGGCACGTGAAGGCTGCCCACTAAAGAGACCTTGCCCCCACCCCCCCCCACCCCTTCCCGGTGTTGTTTTTCAACCATCTTTTGCCAGTACATGATTGCTTATCTGCATCCCAGAGAGCACAAATATAAAATTGGACAAATATTGCCACAACTTCCCCGAGATGAAGATATCTGACGTCTCAAATAAGTGGTGGCACTTGGCACTCTTCATGACAGAAGGATGCCAATTAACTTTAACAGAAAATGTAGTTACTGATTATACGAGACATCAGAATTCATCACACAACCTGTCGTGCATGATCATTGCTATGATTACAGACTGCAATATCACACCGCATGGGGGAAAACAGAAACTAGGTGTAGGAGCCCCATATTTCATTTATGAACATTATACTTCCAATCACTCCAAGGGACAGTGTTTAATTGTTTACTGACCAGTGGGCGGATGACCAGGCAGTTTACAATTGGGGTTAACACTAGTTCACCGATGTTATTGATTATGGGGGGGAAAGCAAGCTGTTTGACGGTGTTTTGTACTTGGGCGTTTTTGTTGTGGATAATAAAAGTTTTGTGACTATAAAGTATAATGGACAAAGTATAATTGCCATTTTAGACTTTAAACCACCAACTTCCGAGTAGTCTTGATGTCATATGAAACATTTAAAGATGGAGCCAATAACCGAAGCTTTGGGTTGAACAGTGCCTCAAAATCTTCATCATATTAAAACACGCAACATTAGGCAATACAATAGGTAGCCACCTAGCACGCTGATGTCAGGGTAATATTGGCAATTTTTCTTCCACTCACGCTGAAGCTACTGTGTGAGGCGGGACAGAGACCCTGAATTTGGGAGACAGAAACAGAAAGTGTAGGGATCAGATCACCTGGTGGGCGCGTGCTGGTGACATATCTGGGAGGCGACGGACGGACAGTTGCTGGTGTGAACGCGATGGCTGCGCACCGTGTACACGGGATTCCTCATCACGGCTGTCACGGCGGGGCACGGAGAGAGACCCCTGTGGGCCGAATCTGCCAAGAGAACAGATGCCGTGTCAAGAAGAGAAAAGAGTGAGCTGAGTGAGTTTGAGAGACTCACTGGGAGGGAGGCTCCCGTTATAGACGGTGGGCACAAAGCCGACGCTGTGCCGATGCGAGCGGCTGGGGGAGGCGCGCAGCATGTCCCGTGGCTCCGGTGAATGCTCCTCATTCGAGTAGCTCTGTGACAGATGACAGGAACCGGTTAGTTTTCCTCCCTTTTGGATAGAAAACACCATTAAGCACTGGGAAGGAGCCCCCAAAGGCAAAAAAAGACAGCATGCCATTATGGTACTTTAAAATAAACGTTTATCTCCACTGCAAAAGCGTTTGTTCTCCGGGGCCTGTCTACTTCTTGGCTTCCTGGTTGTCTGAGCCTGGGGGAATGAGTCATCTCCCAGGCTGGGTGGCTGGTGTCAGTGCAGTACTATCGATCACTCTGACATCCTGGCTCAAAAGGTAAAGTCCTCTGGCACAACTCAGAAGGGCCCGTAAATTCTCAGGTGGTCGGGGGAAATAAAATGCAGGCATTGGCCTACTGGGAGGATGAGAAATGTGTCTCTATTTTGAGGGCCCACATCTCTCAACGACACAGTGTCTCTTAAATAAACCACAAAGATCTATCAGATGGAGGAGGCATGATGATTTGGACAACAATGATTTGGTATACAGGGCTGGTTATCTATCTGTCTTTTAATTCACTTAACAGACTGACCTGAAACGCAGGAAGGGTGATGGTCTGTGGGGTCATCCTGCGGCGAAGGGCGGGGGCGGATTTCGGACGCGGCCTTTTCAGTTCGGGCTCCTCGCCTCGAGTTCGCCCGATGTCCTCCTCGCACGATTTCCTCGAGGTCAGGACTTTGCCGTCAAGGAAGTAGTGGTTGCCATTTCTGTCTCTCTCCCGCTCGCCCGTCGCCGTGGAGACGACGGCGTCACCTTTGCCGTCGGATGTGATGGTGCAGTCGGACGCGGAGCTGCTCTGATGTTTGTGTTTGAACTTGAAAGAGTCGCTACGGGTGGGGGGTGTCGGCGGGGTCGGGGTGGGAGTGGAGGAGGAGGAGAGGGAGTCGGTCTTTGAGGCCTGGGGAGAGTGTGACGTCGCGGCGACGGCAGCCACCGCCGCTATCTGATTGGCTGCCATGTACTCCAGTTTAGAGGAGGGTGTCTCGGGGCGTTTGAAGGTGTCCGGGTCGAAGATGGTCTTCCTCTGCTTGGGGGATTTATAGATGGAGAGCTGCGCCGCTGCTGGGACCGGGTTGCTGTTATCCGGCGCGACTGACATGCCTCCCACCACCATCTTGGGCCACGTCCCTCCACTGTGCTTCCTGTCCTGAGTCACCTCCATGGTGAGGCAGTCAGGTGCGGAGACGGGGTCGAACGGCAAGGAGGACGGCGCCTTCGAATAGGGGCAGCACTCTTGAAAGGCGCTGGGGCCGTAGCGGCCGGTGCCCAGGTCGGACGCCGGACGCAGGCTTGTGACGTGAAGAGAACCCGTGGAGAACGGTTTGCCCAATTCCCCGTAAAGCTCATCGGGTTCCCCTCGCTGCTTCCTCCTCTCGCCGGAGATGCCGCTTCTTCCACTGCTCGCCATGTCGGGGCAGAAAATGTCCGTCTGAGTCGAGCTGTTGTGTTTGAGGTTGCGGCTGTTGCGGGAATGGATCTCAGACAGGTGAATGCGTCCGTTAGACTTCTCGGATGAATCACGCAGACTCTCAAAGATGTTCTGGCCGGACGTACTGTGAGGAAAGAACTATGAGGCAGAAAGATGAACATTAATTTAACAACCATTGACAATACTGTGACTAATATGACGAAATGGTTTTTATTGCTTCATTTCAAGGAAACAAACGTTAACATCCTATAAAAGCACAGCAAACAACAACCTGATAGAAAGACTTTGATGCCAAATACATTGGATGGATCAGATTCAAATTAAACTTGTTTTGTCATTAAAGAGTCCTGCAAAATCGGACACGATTTTGTTTTTGAAGCGCGTTACAAATGCTGTAGATTCAATGAAGATGAAGGCCGGAGCTGAGTGTCGAACCCAAAATGTCCTTTCTGGGAGGCAGAGATGTTAACCATTGCCTGAATAGAAATTGTAACAAATGATAGGTAGGTAATTCCTGGATGGACATAAAAAGTTCAAGCTGTCGTTTCATTGCCCGTGTCTCAAAACGTCAACTTCGTGGAAGCCACAATTACAATGAATGACCAATTAACAATGAAAGCATCAAATGGAAGGTTGTGCTTTTTGCTAGACCCACTTACTCAACTGCTATGTAGGGCAAGAAAAAAAAAAACTAGGAAGAAAGTTCTTTGAAGGTTTTAGGGAAAGAAGCTGAAAAGAAGCTCAGAGAGCGAGTGTTTGGCCTACCTTCATGAGAGAGAGGCTGAGAGAGTCCCTGCAGTTCCTCAGCAAGGCCTCGCACTCTGTCACAGACTTGTTATCCAGAGCGATGCCATTTATCTGAGGGAGAGGAGATGACAGAAATAAGGACAGGTCCTTCTTCATTAAGGCGGTCGCATTTTTTTGGGCTGATATTCCCTGTCAGGTGCGCGCTTTGTTGTGGATGGCAGTGCGGTTGGAAGAGATGCAATGCAGGTGACACACAGCAACGCCCGGGGCTTGAAAGGCATGTAAATCTGTCAGCGGCGGTCGGGGGGGGGAAATGTAGGCCAGCACTTTTCAGTGTGTAGGGCCATCACGCCGCAATCTTTCCATTTCTATCACAATGCAATCAACTTGAGAGGGATTGTTGAAATAGACGGTCACAGATAAGAAATGGCGAGGGCGGATGTCACACTGAGCTCAGATTAAAGTGCGTCTGAACAAGGAGATGAAGACATTTTATCAGGCAGTGAAAGTATCTCCTGCTTCCGGGCATTAAGGTTTGACGACACACTCTCTGTCGCTGAATCTTTTCACAAAGAAAAATGACTAGAAACTTTGTACACGGGTGAGTTTCAACTGTGGGTACGGAACCAATGGGTACGGAACCAAATAAACTGAGGGCATCACTGCATTTATCTTCTTATTAGGGCTACTGTATTTCCTGAATATCCTTCTACAAAGTCAATTGTGAGCACGTCCTCCTGGGTTTAATAGTACTACACTAGTTTCATTATATGTGAAGTAATTTGTTCTATTGTTTACGAGGCAAAGCTACATTCTTGACATGCTCTCGTAGGTCGTTTGTCCGGGTACCTCCCAGAGCTATGTGATGATTTTGTTCAAAGAAGAATTCCCTTAAATTCTGACCCTCACCACTTTCCACAATCAACAAAATAATCTATATTGTACTTTCCATACTTCCACACAAAATGCCATTTTATCCATTTAGCGTTGTGTGTACAGTATTGGGATGGAAAAAAACCTGGATTAGAAAGCTCAGAGGAACCTGAGTGAGATGTGGTGTGATAGATGTGACAGGCAGCGTATTCTTAAAAAATATCTACATAAATAAGACAGAGTGTGGATTTGTGAAAAGTTTGTGCGTGACTCACAGCGATCAGTCTGTCTCCAACAGTGAGTGTGCCCTCTCTGGCTGCAGGACTGCCCTGGACCACTGCGGTGATGAACACGCCGTTCTCCAGACCGATTCCGCTGTCTACATCACGGAGATAATAATAATAGCAAGTAAGTAATAGTAAGTAATCAAGATTGTGAAAGTTATTTTTATACTTTTGATACTTTTAAACTGTCTCTGACTAGTCAATGCCATTTGAAAGTCATTAGTTGTATTGCGTGCAAGTCAGAAGATTGGTATGACATTGAAAGAGACGCAAAGCTCGACAAGGTAGAAGTATACACGTAGACTGATGATTTTTGAGAATTGTTTTCAAATCACAACTGTCAACAACCATTCCTACTCGAGACTTCCAACATGGCGTGAAGTAAACAACATCAGGAAACAAGAACAATAGATTAGCCTCCAGATACCTTTGTGCCCCATGAGGTTGATGTGAACGGGAGTCAGCAGCCTTCCCCCAAGAGACTTTCTCCTTCGTACCACCATGTTGATGAGTCCCCCGACGTTGAGGACCGCCTTCATCACCTGCTTCCTGTCCTTGTTGGTCAGGTCGATATCGTTTATCTTCAGTAGCCAGTCGTTCACCCTGGAAGTGCAAAACAAATAAAAAATAAAAAGAATGATGAAGTCTTTGAGGGAGTCAACAGGGAGCTCCCAGATATGAGCGCGCTCACCTTAACCTTCCATCTGCAATACTTCCTTTGTCTACTCGCGTCACAAATATTCCACAGTCTCCCGGTAAATATGGATCATTTACCCCCTCGGCGATATCAAATCCAAGCGCCTTCAAGTCCATGTCATCCTGTAAATCAGTAAATCTGCTCAACTGTCATACAAATGAAGATCCAAGTTAAACACTGTACATTACAACTGCAATCAAGTCAAAGCACCCATCCTTTCACGAAGCTTGAACACACTAAATTGAGAGCGCACTGGAAGGGGATTTGCCAAGCTATACCGTCACACAGTGGGATTTTATAGGAATCATAAAGGAGCAAAGGCATCTTGAACTTGGTAGCTTCTTCGTCAGTATGAAGCATTTCAACAACTGTATGATCATCATGGATTTTGAATATGGGTTAATTGATATATTCAATTAATTGCAAAAAAGGCACACTCAGTTTCCGTCATAATTAGGGTTTTTCATTTGTTTTAAATTCAAGGTCAAGAAGTTTTTTTTCATTCTGACGTTTAAATATATAAGTTATGACTTTACAACTGCATTAACAACTGTGAGTGGTAGAATACTGTATAGCGCATTCTAAATTGAACGGGGTTACGTCGCCGCGCCAATAATGGTCCACTACCATAAACCGCCAACCCTGTGAATTGTATTCAAAAATGAAAATAGCCTTTGAATCGATTCCGACCTGGGCGCTGCACTTACCCTGTCCTTCTCAAACTCCACCACTTCCGTCTCCCACTCAAGGGAGTCGGTGTCGATGGCCGAGTCGTGAGAGCTGTGGGCCATGAGCTGACAAAAGTGGGCCTCCTTCTCCAGTTGCCCCTCCATTTTTTCCCTTTATGAACCAACACAGACATAGGTCAGCCACTGGAGATGAAAATAGCCACCGGCTATATTTTTGGGCGTGTATTACTGTGCACGTAATTACATTCCAAATGAATGGAGGCATGCAGCAGTTTCTTTGTGGAAATGGCTTTGTGGTCTAGGAAATCATACTCATAAATCCTAAAATATGCTCTCCGAGGGATGTCTTGAGGGTATCTGTGACCTTAAAACACCAAATTGCAAACAGTGCTTTGGCTAGTTTCTGTTATTCCCACTACAGGCAGCAGAGGGAGCTTTTATGTGCCATATGGGCTCAGGCAGAAAGAGGCCAAACACAATACTCTGAACTAACTGCTGTGTTTCAGGATTAAAATTGTAATCCTGGCATGTGGAAATTCCGCCAGACAAATGAGTGAGCCCTCTCCCATCATCGTCTCTGAAGGCACAATATTACATCTTACACCCAACCACGCGCAGCAGAGCACAACAAAGGCTTTTACATACAACAAAAGTAGTCGTGGGGCAGGCTCTGTACTCGCTTACAAGGAGGAGGATTTTCCTCAGGTTGTTGAGTTTCTTATCTTTTCCAACGTATTCCTGATAAGTTTTTACAAGAACAAAACAAAACAACTAACTTCATCTCTTTGAGCTCTCGCAAAGCATCATTCTTCTGCTTCCTCATGTCGTCCAGATTTCGCAGCGCGTCTGCGAGATCGCTGACTGCCCGGTCTCGCTCCCGACGCAGGTTGTCGCACAGCGTCCTGTGGATGCAGAAAAGGGTGACCGTCTAACCTCTGGTTAGCATTCATAACAACTCGTGGGTGACAGCGGACGCACCTGATGCTCTCCCTCTCCGCCACGATTTTGTCCCGCTCTTGGAAGGCCCAGTCCCGTCGACATTTGGCCACCTCGGTCTCCTGTGTGGCCTCCTTCAGCTCCTGGGACATGGCCTCATACTGTTTCCTCAGCATCTCAATCTCCTTGTTGGCCCGCTCCATGTCAAGTGTGGCCGAGTCTTGTTTCTGCATGAGTGCATTTAATTAGCGGGCCATATGTCATCTTCCTTGTTGACATCTTCGGTTTTTGGTAAACAAGCATTGACATTTGGTACAGCCTGAGCGATTTAATGAGGTCCAACATAAGAGCTGTCTCAAAATGTGGCTTTTACAGCGACAATCGTGCTAATTTTTCAATCGAATATGTCAAAAATGATTCAGTGTCGGTTTTATTGTTTGTGGCTGGTGACATTTAAGAAAATGTCTTTGTGCCAAAACAACAGATTTCAATTTATAACAAGAGAGCAAGAAATAAAATCCCCCCCCCCTCCAAATCCAATGGCTGAAATGAGATCTAGTGAGATGCAAAAAATCCAGGTGTGTTAAACTGATTATGGGCAACATCAGTTCTATTATGTGAATCAGATATGATCATGAAATCCGCGATGTCTGATCACCTTCACTAAAAAGCCTCAAATCATTCATCCAATCCAAGGTTAAAGTTCAAATGTAACCGGGTTGGGGGGAGGGGGGGCAATCTCATGGGGTGACAGCAGTGCAATCTAAATCGGCTTAACGGTCAATGCAGTGACATAGTAATGTAATCCTCAGCCTGATAGCTCACAGAAACCAAAAGATTTTTAGACTACATCAAACCTTTGACTTGGTTACTCAGGTGTGGCAGCGCAGGGCCGACTTACCTGTCGGGCTTGATAGTACTCCCGAAGGAGCTGATCCCTTTGAATGATGGCCTCGGTCCTCTCCTTGCGGGCCACGTCACGCTCCTCCCGGACCATCTCAATGTCCTTGCAGGCCTGGCTCAGCTCTTTCTGAGCCTCGGCTTTGTCCTTCACCTCGTGGCAGTACTTCTCCAACAGCTCGTTCCTCTCGCAGATGGCCCTGTCGCGGTCCACCAGCGATGAGTTCAACTCCTGCAGTGGGGAATGAGGAAAAAGTAAAGTATTTAAACTCAGAGTCATTGACAGACTGAGCCAATGAATTCACGCTGGCAGGCCTCCAGCATGTTCAGAAACATTCGTCAAAGAGGAGTCAGAGTGAAACATCTTTTTTTTTTTTTTTTTTTATGTGGACTTTATTTCACCAGATGGTAAGTTAATGTTTCATCATCCTCCTATAACAAACTCAGTGATGCAGGTCCCATCTTCCAACGTCTCACACACACACACACACACACACACACACACACACACACACACACACACACACACACACACACACACACACACACACACACACACACACACACACACACACACACACACACACACACGTATATACACAACAGAGAGTTGTACATTG
>CAAKHF010005198.1:7896-27242 GCA_901007745.1 Hippocampus kuda
TTGAGAGGTGTGTGTGTGTGTGTGTGTGTGTGTGTGTGTGTGTGTGTGTGTGTGTGTGTGTGTGTGTGTGTGTGTGTGTGTGTGTATGTTTGTGTTTTACATGTAAAATGATCGTTATTTCGTTCTAATACAAGCATGTATCACTAGTAGTCAAATTACAACGATTCAAACAAGGTTCCCACGCTTCCACTTGCTTTGTATTGATGGACCTTTTAAGGACTTTTGAGGGCTAATTTAGCCATTTTTAAAGGACTTTTTCTCCATTCAGCAAGGGATTCACGATGGATTTAATGCCCGCTCAGCAATACGCGCGCAGGCTGAACAGAAAGCCACATATCACTGATCTGGTGTTCAAATCATTGCTGCCAACGGAAGGGCACATCTTAATTTTTAGGAGCAATCAGCTAACCCTTTATGTGACATACTGTATGTCAAATTTTCATTTTCCTACCCATATTACAGGTAGGAAAATGAAAAAAACTTGAATTAATTCTCAAATAAGTACACTAAGAAAAAATTTAATTTAGAAAATATAAAACTTCAATTTATTTTCAAATAGAAATAATTTTTTAAAGGATTTTTATTGATTTTAAAAGCTTTCCCTGAAAATTAAGGACAATTAAGAACGTAATTTTACAAATTCTTTTTTATGGATTTTTATAAACTTTAAGGACCTGTGGGAACTGTGTCACACTTTCAGAGTCGTGTCACGAGCAACAATTAGCTGTTGGGAACAATTTGTTTTATGTAGTTTAGCTACTTAAATGGAGGACTAAACACTATGTGTGGGAAGTGTTTCATGTCGGGAAATTTGAATATATGCAGTTGTATGAATCCTTTCACGCACCCTGTATCCTGCTAACGTGACAAGCCGTCCACTGTCGTAACCTCTGTCCCCCAAAAATAGAAAATGTTTCAGGGGATACTTTTAAGGTGACATCCACACCTTGAGGAAAATTAGTAGCAGGTCCATAAAACATATTTGAGACATTTTTGCCTCTGACCCTTTTTTTTCTTACAGTGCAGAACTGGCGACGAGATATTCCTCCAAATACCCAACTGCAGTAGATAATATCAAGCACCATTTTCCTCACCATTTCTATTTGTCAAGTCAAGTCAAGTCAATGGTACCATAGGAGGTTTTGTCGTCCTTGGCCTCAGTTCAGTGTTCATGATCTATTTATATCCTATTCAAGGAACGTATTGGATTATATCATATCGTATTTAGATTGAATATTTTTACTGAGAAACCCCAGGCAGGGGCGGCTGTCTCAGATCTATACTCTTGAGAAACACATGCGGTAATGCAGGCAGGCAACCCGGGCCTGTTTCATACGATCATGTCTCTGTGGGGCCACTGAGCAATACCCAGTGATCAGCGGTGATGGCACGCCGCTCATAGTGACTCGCAGGTGTTTATTGTCACATCTGCTTTGGCATCACATCATCATGACTCCACGCTTGGATTTAGCATGACGCACGTGCTTAAATCCTGGTTTAATACAGTATGTAGAGATGGCTATTTCTGTCTCGAGCATGACTGCAACCCAACCGGTCAAGGCAGATGTCTACCCCCCACACCCAATGAGACATAATCCTGCCCAAGTTTTTATTCCATCCATCCATCCATCCATTTTCTGATCCGCTTTATCCTCACAAGGGTCGCGTAGCATGCTGGAGCCTATCCCAGCTGTCTTCAGGCAGTAAGTGGGACACACCCCTGAACCGATTGCCAGCCAATCGCAGAGCACACATAGACGAACAACCATCTGCGCTCACACTCACACCAAGGGACAACTTAATTTTTCATTAACCTGCCACGCATGTTTTTAGAATGTGTGTGTGTGTGTGTGTGGGGGGGGGGTTGGGGAACTGGAGTACCCAGAGAAAACCCACGCAGGCCCGGGAAGAACATGCAAGCTCCACACAGGAAGCCCGAAACCAGAATCAAACCCTGCACCTCTGCACTCTGAGGCCGATGCGCTAACCCACGGGTGTCAAAGTCAAGGCCCGGGGGCCAGATCTGGCCCGCCACATTATTTTATGTGGCCCGCGAAAGCAAATCAAACATGTCAACTTCCATGCTGCTTGCTAAAATCTCGACCAAAATTTAAAATTTTCATATTTAATAAATAAGAGACATATTGTCAGCATTTTGTTGCTACCAAACCCCTCATTACATCAACTTAAACAATAGTTAAATAAACCGTTATTATTGACTTTATATGGTTTCAGTTCAAAAGGCCCTCCAAGGGAAACGGTAACTAAAAGTTGGCCAAGACAAAAATGGGTTTGATGCACCTGCGCTAACCAGTCGACCACCGAGACCCCTTACGTTTTTATTCCGTCTGCGAAATTGTTCATGTGGTCAGTCAGATGCTTCATATCCTCCTGACTACCAGGGAAAAAAAATGTTGTCCAATCACATTTATTTTGAAATTCCCCAATCTATGTGAAGTAATTGGACTACTCCAAAAGAAATTTTTGAAATCCCACTACATTTTTTTAAACAGGCTCAAATACACTTAAAACAACTCAAACAACACTTCAACGTGTTCATAAGAGTCTTATAATTAAAATGCCAACAGCATTTCAAGACAAAATGTGTTTGATAAAAAGTATTACTTTTCCTCTTCCCATAAAAAGTGCTTGCACTGAGGGAAGCCATTTTCTTACTTTTTCTAAACCCTACAAATTTGGTATCATTGGAAAGCACTGAATGTCCTCTTTAGAGTAACAAAAGGAGATAATGCGATTGGATGCACTGGGTGGGAGATATTTAGGTTCACAAATGTCCTCTACAGAGGACAAATTTGAACTACTGGTAGTCAGGAGGATATGAAAAGTTGCATTGATAAAACGTTTGCTGCAACTTTTTTTGCACAGCTTTAACCTTTGCAGCTTAAACGATGATGTGTCACATTGTCAATCGTCGACTTTTAGCTCATTTTTGAGTAATCAAAAATGGTGTTTACTGTTTTTTCATGAACTCCATGTCAACAGTGTTCACATTTTGAAATCAAATTAACAAAACATTGAAGCATTGGGATTGATATTCATTCTGCGCTGTGCAAACACACACGGGCGCACGCGTGCACACACATAGACGCACGCACCTTGCCAAAGACATGACGTAAAGCCTATGATGCAGCCAATGTGCGTGAACTTGAAGTCAATAAATTGACCCCAAGATTAGAGATGCTATTCTTTGCTTTTAATATTTGGTTGGTAAAATATATCGTGCTGATGATAATTAGAATAACTTATTCAATAATTTAGAGGGTTTGATGCCCGCTGTGGTCATATTTATGAATGAGATACGATGACACCCACCACAGATGTCTGCCGTGTTCGCGCATCTGTCTGCCTGCATCTCGAATAAATTCACCACACTCGCGCCAAAAGTTAAGACGTCATCCGATAGGCATAACTTTATATCAACTTTTAGCCACCAATAACACACCTGATTGAACACTCCAAATTGTCCCTAGGTGTTAGCCTACTGCCATAAGTCAGCTGGGATAGGCTCCAGCACCCCCCGCGACCCTAGTGAGGATAAAGCGGTTCGGACAATGAATAAATAAAAGCAGCGACACACATAGATTTGCAGTCACGGTTCTCTGTTCTCATCACACACACACACGTGGCCTCACAAGAATATGCCAAACAGGACCACAAATCTTCAGACTTCTCTCCCTTGGCATCTCCATCTTTGCCTTTCGAAAGTTATGACTGCGATTATGGTACACTGTGGTAAATTTCGTCGGATAGCTTGGAAGTCAACTTCGCTCGCTTCTGTTTACTGAAGCTGCATCCAAGGTATTAAAAGAGGTTTCCAGTCATGGCCAGAGGAACTGCCCGTTCAATCTACTTTCCCTTTCATGACATACACGTGGACTGAACATTCAAGCTTTTCCCCTCATCAGGATCAACTTCAAGAATGTCGGGGCCCACTTCAAAGCTGCCACGGGGGCTTCACCCCATAAAAGGCCACCACATGCATAAAAGCGTCACACAACTTTGCATCGTTTCATGACGTCGTGTGAACTGGTGGACTGCAATTGAGGGAAATGGATACTTACAGCCATTTGATGCCGGAGCAGACCTGAGAGAGCAGCAGAGCGGCAAGCACAGCGAGAGGCAGGATGTGACAGCACCTCCTCATGGTTGACAGTGACTTTGATTCGCCAGGCGCAAAAATATAAAGGGGTCGGTTTACGCTTTGTGACCTCACAGCTCCACCGTCATGGCAAGGTCTTGTCTGGTAAACCCTGTTGTAAGAAGAACACAATTCATCAGTGACCTTTAGCGACATTTTCATGACAGCCGAATATCCTGAAACATTTTAGAGCGCCAATTTTTTTGTGTCAGACAATGTTTAAAAAAAATGCAATTTTCTCCCTGACCACATTTATCCTCAAACGCTAAGACGCAATTCAAAACATAGCCTGACTGAAATCCCCAATAAATGAATACCTTTCATCACAAAGAAACCTTAATGAGTGTAACTTTAAGAAACACAGTATGCACTTTGTAATATACTGTATATACATGAAGTGATCTGCGTTAAAAAAAAAAACATTCATTGCAAGAAAATTGACAGATAATCCACTTTTGAATTTATCGCAGTGACAAAACTAACATTACTGTATACGATGCACCAACATTTAAGTTAAGTTAAGTTAAGAAAACCTTTATTAGTCTCGCAATGGAGAAATTCCCAATTCACAGCAGCAAAGTTATGTAAGGAAGAAGTAGAACAACAAAATATAGGAGCTGCTGGAAAGGCAGCCACTCTCGCGGCGCCATTTTTGAAGTCAAAATAACAAAAATAACACAACACAACACATAGGACACAGACAGTCGTTTATTTATTATTTCAATGCCATTCATCCACTACCTATATATCTACTGTGCATCTATATACAGTATATATAGTATGCACATACACACACGGACACTGAATGAGCGGCTTGCACCCAGGACTGGACGTTTAATGCGTGCCGCGGTGAAACAAGCTTATTTTCTGGATCTTGTCATGTTTTTTTGCCCTCCTCTCTTTGAGGAACTAAAATGTATCACGCGCGTTTAACTTTATTAGTTTACCTGCATGTTTTGATTTATTATTATTTTTTTTTAGTTGAGAGTTACAAATTGGATAAAGTCTTATCAACAAGAATTTATACGTAGTGCACTAAAAATGAAATAACATACGTAGAAAAAAAAAAGCCAAAGGCAAACATTAACTGCGTTGAATTTCAAATTGACTAAGCACATTCCAATTCCGATGTTATTTTTGGGAAAACCCAGTATGTAACCAGGCATGTTTTGGCTTTCGTTTCTTGTGTCGTCCCTGAAAGCGATATTCAACTTTTGCATTGTTTCATTCGAGACAACATGTACAAACGCGTCTGCTCAAAGGGAGAGGTGTTGAAGTGACCTTCACAAGGGCATCTTGGCAGGGCTCTGAAGCTGACACCGCCCCACAGCAACCAGTCCCAATTTTATACTTGGTTCAAAGTGGATATTCTGCTCCTGTACTTTAGGAGGTGGCTGTTTATCCATATAGTGGTTGTCAACCTACCACTTTACAGTCATTGAGCCAGCTTTATACACTGAGTTACTGCAATACAAATACAGATGGCAAAGCAGCCTAGCTAGTATTTGTATAATGGTAACATAACTTTCAAAAAAAAAAGTGGTTGTTGAATGTTTTTCTTTGTTCAGATACCGTGAATGAATACGTTCTAATCCAAATGGGGTTCAGCAGCGTGCCAGTCACCTCCTTCGTTTGCTCACATCATCGCAAATCTGCGTTTCATCTTGGCGTTTACTGCCACTTCGCTAAACATGTAAAAACATTGAAACCGCCCACGTGAGCTCAGTAATCCGCAGCCTGCGGACAGCAGCAGCGCCAGCGGCAGTATCTGATAACGCGGGCGGGGGGGCTGCCGATAAGTGATCTTTTTGAAGTGCGCTAAAGTGAGCGCATTAAAAAACGCACAGGTAGGAGATAATAAGCCTTTTTAATGCTGATGGACAGAAACTCAAAGGAAACTACTGCAAAATCCTTTCATGCGATAATGTGGACGAGTGCGGCTGTTAAATGTTACAGCCACAAAAAAGAAGAGGAAATACATACATAAATACATTCGTTTGTATATTTACTGTTGTATTATTGCCGCTGTAGGGTGCAAACGCATGGTGGGGGGGGGGGGGTATATGTAAAGGAGATTAACAAACGGTCATTCAAATTCATTCAGATTGCATCTCCAGTTTCGCCGACAGGATGTTCTCGATGACCGCAATCAACAACTTTGCGTCACATTCCAAACGAAGCGCTCAATCGTAAAAGTCTTCAAATCGTGTTAACGAGCAATATTTTTGAATTAATGTCTTCATTGTTGAGTATTTTACATTTAGCGAGACGTTGATAACTAAACGCAATGATATTTCAATAAACTTTTTATCGTCCTTTTTGCAAGTATATATTCAAACCAACTGTCCTCTGTTGAACACATTCAGTTAAGCGTTGCGGTACACGTGTGTGTTTAAAAAAATACTGTCTTAAAAATAAGATTATGCTCGCAGTTTATATATTTATGCACATTTCGTCGTGAACATCAAGTTGTTGTTTATTTTGGTCACACAACGACATCCGACAATATTCTCACATTTAACAAGCAAATTGCAACTCACCTTTTTTTTTTTTTTTTTGCCGCGGCAATCCGCTTTCCACGTTAAATCAAACAATTGTAAAGAAATCACACGGCTGCAGGTCCGAATGTCCTAGTAGAGAAAGTCTTTTTGTCTTTTTTTTTGTTTTTAGCCAGATGCGTCCGAAAAATCCAAAATGGGAAGTAAGAATAATTCCGGA
This sequence comes from Hippocampus kuda, assembly GCA_901007745.1. NCBI lineage: Eukaryota > Metazoa > Chordata > Actinopteri > Syngnathiformes > Syngnathidae > Hippocampus > Hippocampus kuda. The sequence goes on from CAAKHF010005198.1 coordinate 14,774, forward strand.
CAGGTACGCATGTTGTGTTTTCCAGAGCGTTGAGCGCGCGTGCGTACGAGACTGTGTGAGAAAGACGTACAGACAGCGGAACTAAAGTTGGGCTGGATCAGAGCAAGTGAGCCTGAGAGGGCAGACTCGGCTCTAAAATACCCCAGCCCACTTTTGATGTGGCTTGCTGATGTCACACCTGCATTAGCATAACAAAGCGCGCCGCCGCGACCTGACGGGGGCGCGTTCATGTGCTTGCCCCAGTAAACAATTCAATTTTACATGACTACAGAGGCTCAAGTATTCACAATTTGTGCTTAAGCAGACGTACAGATACTTGAGTTGAAAATATAAATAAAGACTCCGGTAAAAAGTAGAAATAAAAAGTAAACACATATTTACTGTCAATTATATACAATCCTGGAGCCCACCTGTTTTCGATAACTCACAAAAAAAAAAAATCAATTAATCTGTTCCAGACTCGATTAAACCCCACCATCAAGAAAAATATCTCCGTATTGTAAAATATAAAATAAATAAATAAACTAAAACAGAACAACTGATCATGTCAGGATATAAACAGTTTTTAGAAAGTGTTATTAAGATGAAAGTCACAAACACACACGCCATTGTGATATCAGCAGCTCTTGTGTAGATAAACAAAAGGACCAAATATATCTCTGTTACAGTGTCAATGCGTTATTGTTAATTTTGCATAATCTTTGACTCTGCTCTTGTTACTCGGATGTTTGTACATTGTGCAATTATACCATATGTTGTGGCTAGTGTGTGTGGTTAACTTTAATAAAAAAAAGATAGGTTGTGCCTTTTTCACAACCTGTATTTTGTTTTTCGGATATTTTCCCATTTCCGTAATACACAAATACCACATACAGTATATGACAAGAACAACAAATAAGACCAAATTAATTATTCATTCGAAACAAATTTTGATTATTTAATGCATATTGAATGCAAAACATTTAAGTGTCAGAAATCATTTTGCAACATAATTTTTGAGACTTCGGCTGTTTTTTGTTATTCCTAAATTGAGTTGAGAATTAAATATGCATTAAGTCTGTTGAATAACTAACTCGTAATTTCCCATCATGCAAAAAAAAAAAAGTATTTGCATGGATGCAATTTACTGGTCACAATGTGCTTTGAAGGACGGCCAATAAAATCTGTCTCGCGTCGCATCGTTTTTTTTTTCCTTCATCAATGTGAACCACACTCCAGTTAGTGATATGTTGCGCAGCCAGCTGTGGAAAACCAAAATTTGCGTTTCCTGAGACTATTCTGCGCCTCAAGTGCTTCGGCAGAGACAGAAGTGAGTGACCTGTTGCCCAGACCTTGACCTTCCAGGTGCTCGAGCTAACATGCTTGGCCTCAAGTTGTGCTGCAGCTTGGGTGTTGCCAGGCTTTTCTTTTGTAGCCGATGCACTTACAGATCTCAAGAATCCAGCAACAAGCCTGCTTCCATCAAAAGCACCACAATGAGGGCTGTTTGAACCTACTACATTCCATTTATCTAATACTCTGCCCTGATCGGAATAAGAACCATGACGCAATGCATTAAATGACAAATCAAAACCTACAGGAGACAAATTTCAAAGTTCATTGGGTAGGTGTACCTAATGTAGTGGCCAGCGAGTGTATGTTTCGGATTGTGGTTCCGCTCAGATGTGTTTTACATTGCAGTCAACTGTGAATGGGCACAGATTGTTACATATGTGGGTGTTGCGGAGCTTCCAGCCGGACTGGGCCCGCTTTCAAAAAGACTTTTTACACTCAGCCTCTTCATTCCTGAACTGAGGTCAACACCCAAAGCCTTTGATTTTATCCCACAACTCTCACCTTCTGAATAAAAGAGGAGAGAGGGGATGACACCTTTGGGGAGACGTAGGGTACGTGCCACGTTAACAGTTCATGATTGTGAAACCACTCATTTCAGAGCTGAATGAGAGAAGAGGTAGTGTTCGTCACAAAAGCTTTCCAGAGATTGTCAAGCAAATGTGCGATACTATATTTCAAGAAACGGAACACGATTGTTTTCAACAAGACGCGGAGTGACCATAAAATATCCGTTGTTTGGAATACAGCAAATCGGCGGTATCCCAATTGATGAAACAGTTAGAGAAACAAAAGGTAATGCCCACGATTTTGATTTCACCCAGCTTAAATAAAGCAAGTGTAGTTTTTCCCCAATTTATGCTGTATCGAAACTACCCAACTGGGAGATGGACTAACGATAGCTTCTCCCACGTTTTACTGTGTCGGCATATTTATGTACAGGGTTTAAAAAAAATATTTGCAGAAAACAAAAACAACCCTTTGTGGCTTGGATTCAAAGACAGAACTCACAAACTTTAGTGCACAGGAGGTGCTACAATGCCTTTAAATATCAAATGTGAGCATGATGAAGTCATAATGTAATTGTTTATCCTCTTTCTATATTTCTAATTCATTCGGCCAATTAAACAGTTTCACCCATCACTCTTGTTTTCTGTACCACTTATCATCACAGGGCCGTGAGAGGCCAGTCAAGATATGATAAATCCAAGAGGCTCATGGAGTCACAATGAATGCGCAACCCGTGGACTATACTGCATGAATTTGCATCACTTTAAACCCTTTCATGCACCCCATAACCCGATAACATGATAAGCTGTCCACTGTAGTGACCGCTGTAGTGACCCCCCCCCCCCACCAAGAAGTAGTAACATAGGGTGACTGTCAAATTTTACCTGCTTAAGGACGTGATCAGATCAGACGTGAAAATCCCATTTCATTCCAGGGTCTGCCGTGGTCCACGGTGGAAATTGCCAGAGAGAGAGAAAAAAAAAAGTCTGCCCAATCCGTGCACCATAGGACATGATTAGTTTCCAAATCTTTTGCACGCCATTTGGTTTGAACCCCTCCTCTCTATTGTGCTTTGAAGACAAAGCCCTTTCAAGTAACAGATGGGTGGCACTTTTGAACACGTCATGTGGTCCTCAGGAGTGCCATGAGCCTGCAGAACAGACAAGACCAGACTTTGGGGGGATCATTTGGAAAAAAATAATACAAGATGCTTTTGTAATAATATGCATTGTGAAATTTCTTTTATCAACCCAACAATTTCTTGAAATCAAATGAACTTTTTGATAAATATTAATCCAGTTTCCGACCTCATCACAGAAACAGTTCTAATTAAAGTACTAAATGATAAAAGATTGACCACTGACACAAGAAGAGTGTCGGTTCGGATCTCAGTGCAGCGTTTGATACAGTAAATTATTTGATACTGTTAGACAGGCTGTAAACTTGGGTCGGACAAAATGGAACAGTCCTAAAATGGTTCAGGTCTGACTTGCAGGAAAGGAGTTATTTTGTGACCATTAGAAGCTTTAAATCTGGCCATCGACTGGCCACGACGTGGGGTCCCATGAGGGTCAGTCCTAGGACCCCTTTTTTTTCCACCATGCATATGTTAAACCAAGGGTCAAATTCTTCAGAATTGCTCATGTTGCCTTATCATGACTATGCAGATGATACACAGGTATACAGTATGTTTCAATATCCCCAAGAGACAGCAGTTCAAGTAAGATGCTGTGTCACCGTCTAAAACAAATTAACAACTAGATAAACCAACATTTCCTTCAACTGAAGCAAACAAACAAAACTGAGGTAATTGTTTGGGGCAAATAATAAAAGAGTATTACTGTTGGTAAACACTTAGGGCCATGTTTACGTGCCAAGCCCAAGTCTAGCGCAAAGCGTAGTCTAACTGCGCACGAATGGAGTTTTCTTTCTTTTGGTATTTTGCTAAACTGTGCACAGATAGAATTGGGCGTAACGGTGCGTTTGAATCTTTGTGCGCTGTTGTGGTGCAGAAGTAGCTTTTACCAAGTCATTCCTTGGGACATCGTTCATTTGCGTCAAAATCAGGGCGGTCCAAGTGCAGTCCACTCGAGTACACCATGCTTGACTTGGCGCAAACAGAAATAGACTTGCAAGAGTCCGTGCATGAAATTGGCAGGTAAACTGCAAGCGCTCTCCTTGTGGATGATGTAGTTGGCCATGCATATGACGTGGGTAGAAACAGTCTTGTAGCCTCAATCTTGTACTCTCCCTGCAATAGTTCAATTTGTTCAATTAATTGACATTGACAATGACTCAGAGACATTGTCCCAAGCAGATGTCATTTTTATGAATGAAATCCGGTGAAATCCAGAACACATGTCCGCGGAGCGCCAAATTTGTCTACCTGCGCCTCGATCAAATACAATAATGTTAGATCACCCGCTCTGCACGATATACTTGGTTGGAGCCAGTCTTAAATTCACAATTGCACAAGTCTGCTTAAACATTGTAAAACTAACAAACATGCATATGATTAGGCTGAAGAAAACCGATCGCATAATGTTTTAAATCAAACTTAGCTGTGAATGCTTCTCTTGCTCTTGGTGAGGGGGAATTTTCATCCAAGTCTGGAATGCTTGATTTAATGTAATTTTTTTTTCTCCCTTCTTCTTTCTACCCACAATCTTGCTGCTGTAGACTGTAAATTTCCCCAGTGCGGGACAAATAAAGGATATCTTAATTGCGAAAGTCTTTGCAAATGCACCAGAGCTGCAGAGAAATCACAAGGACAGTCACCATGATCTCGAAAAGCATGAGTTTACTTTCACGCTTTCATGCACCCTGTAACCTGATAACATAATCAGCTGTCCAATGTAGTAACCGCTGTCCCTGAAAGGGTTTAGACGATGCAATAGATACATTGCGTCCATGCATGTGCTTCTGTTGAATATACCCATTTTTTTCCCATTCTGGTTGGAAGATGAGCACGAGAGCATCCTTTCATGAGTACAAAAGCATTTGAAATACCTAACTACATGTCCATTAGGGTTTGTGAATCTTAACAACAACAGATCATCTTTGCAGCATGGTTTTGCACAAATGACCGTCAGGCCATGTGCCTTGTAAGTATGACATAGGCTACAGTATTTATTGTACTTACTCAGTGAAGACTTAATGTTTTATCCATCCATTTTCCGATCCGCTTTATCTTCACAAGGGTCGCAGGGGGCACTGGAGCCTCTCCCAGCTGTCCTCTGGCAGTAGGCGGAGGACACCCTGAACCGGTTGCCAGCCAATCGCAGGGCACACACAGACAAACAACCATCCACGCTCACACTCACACCGAGGGACAATTTAGAGTGTCCCATTAGCCTGGCATGCATGTTTTTGGAATGTGGGTGGAAAACAGAGTACCCGGAGAAAACCCACGCAGGCACGGGCAGAACAAGCAAACTCCACACAGGAAGGCCGCAGCCGGAATCGAGCCCTGCACCTCCGCACTATGAGGCCGACACGCTAACCAGTCACACGCCTGAACATTTTAAACATTGAAAATAATCTGAATTGTATTCACTTACAAAATAAAAGTTCCCTGTTTCCACAATTCTAACTTGATTCTACTGAATAATTCAAGCCAAAGGTTTTGCTTGTGATACTGAGAATACTAGCCTGTAGACCTCCTCTTATTTTCCCTTGGAAATGAAACCTTCTTTGAAGCCATCTTTGTCCTTATTCACCCCACACCCAAGAGTAGTTAAATCCTGACGCAATGAAAGAGTACCACGAGTTTTGCATCAGAACCTTGACTTCCAATGGGAAACCTGGTACATGGCTAAATCACGTCAGCGCTTGGACATATACAGTATTACAATGTGCATCCTCCATGCGCCATCACTATCCCCGACATTCAAACTGTTTACAAAACCCATTTATAGATCCAAAGAGCCATCAAATGAACACTGCATTTTCAGGAGTTTTAGCCCTCATTAACGAACGTGTCCAGGGGTCAGCAGCCTGGTGGGCTGGACATGGCTCCAACGAAGCCAGAGAACTGTGTTAGCAGGCGGTCTGCAGCGGAGGCAGATCCGTTTGCTCAGCAACTGAGCGACAACACAGAGATGCTCCTTTCACACTGAGTTGAGCACCGACAATCGGGGCTTTGTTTGGGAGGCATCTGCTGTTGCAGCTCACAAGGGGGAATATATCTGTAAACTCACTCGATGGGTTATCAGTGTTCAGGCTCGCTCAATATTAATAGAATCATAACATTTATTTTTTTCTCAGCAAGAGACTGTTTCACTTCCAACACAAATGAGTGTTATCTTATTTTGACTAGTCAACTGTGTTATTTTTGGTTTTTGGTTTATTTCATTTGGCATTGGAATAAATGTCTCGAGATCTTTTGCAAAACTTTTAATTCAGGTATCGCTAAGTATAAAATCTGGGCTGTGTTATCATTTGTCAGAATAACAAAGCATACGAATGAGACTAAACATACATTTGAAATTTGATTTAAAGTCTGATAAGATCTGATACACAGCTGTGTCAAAATGGCAGGGAACCATTTCAGACGCATTTCAAACGTTTTGGTGAGCACAATGGACGCAAAAATGCATTTCATTATTGTGCACGGCAGTTGGACGCAACTGCATACAACCACGACAAAACGTGTTCAATACAAGTAGAAAAGGAAATAGATCCAGTGCTTTGAAAAAGTATACATTTGTAGAAGTGCAAAGATTATTTGAAAACCTCTCGAGTTAATCGATAATTATTTTGATAATCGATTTGTGAAGAAACTGTTTAATTTATTCTTGTCCAAATCCTTGAAATCGCAGATTTTCAACAGTAGTCTTCTCAGACTGCTGTAGTCTTCCATAAAAGCAGGCTTGGCTTTTTTTTTTTTGTTGTTGCCAAAACAAGACATTTGCTTTTACTTTGATCAACCTTGTTTTCTCATTTTCTGACAAACCAGTATTTGGATTATAATTAATTTATATTTCTGCAATGTATCGAGTGTCAATTTGAAATGTCCCAGTTTTGAATAAAAAAAATCAGATTCATCATTAATCATTAGTTGCAGCCCGAAACAGAATTCCATTTTGCGCCCGTACAATTGCAAATTTGAATGCATTTCGTTGATATTTCACATTATAGACCAACATAAAATAGCAACTAATTGTTAAATGGCACCAAAACGGTATAAGGTTTTCAAAATCTTGAAAGGATATCTATCTGAAAGGTTCGGTTTGCATTTGTAATCAGCTCCTTGTACTCTGAAAACCCTAAATCACAGATGTCAAATTCCGGTCCTGGAAGACCACTATTCTGCATGTTTTAGATGTCTCGCTCCTCCAAACCACCTGATTCCAATGATCAGGTCAGCAGCAAGCTCTGCAGGAGCCTGATATATATCCACATCTCAAGGAGCGCTGTCAAATCCATCATCCAAAAATGGAAAAATTATGGCACTACTGCAGTGCAAATCTACCAAGACATGGCCATCCACTTAAACTGTCGCCAAGAGGCCCATGTTCAAGCTAGAGGAGCTGCAGAAATTCACAGCTCCCTTGGTACAAACGGTTGATAATTTGCCACAAGCCATGTAGGAGACAATACAAACACGTGGAAGAAGGTGGTTTGATGAGATCGATCGTGAATTTTGGGGCCTAAATGGAAAGCGCTGTATCTGGCGGCAACACGACTCATATGCACCACCCCTACTGTGAATCACTGCGGTGGCAACATCTTGCTGCGGGGTTGTTTGTATTCAGCTGACACAGGGAAGCTGGTCAATTGATAGAAAGATGGATGGCGCTAAATACTGTACAACAGCGGTCCCCAACCTTTTTTGCCCCACGGACCGGTTTAATGTCAGACAATATATTCAGGGACCGGCCTTTAAGGTGTGCCGGAAAATTACAACAAAATAATATGACCCACATGAAAACTGTGGTATTTTCGAAACATAATAAACACAAATCATGACACGAGGAATGTCCGATCTGGCCGCAAAACCCTCTGGTCGCTATGGTCACGTTTAAACGTCCCTTCAAAATAAGATACACCACAAATAAAAAATGCGTGAAAAATATGACTCACCATCATCGCATATTACGCAGAGCGGGTTTGGTGCATGGGAATCTCCCGTTGAGATAAATCCGTATTTTAAGTAGGATTCCTGATACGGTCTATTAAATGTAGCCTTATTTTCTTGAACGTCGTAGGCTCCTCTTCTGTCTTCTGGCTAAGAAAGAAAGTTTCCAAAGACGTCTGTTTTTTACTGATTTTGCTAGCTCCTAGGTTTCATTTTAGCAGTAAGTGATCACATGACGGAGAAGCGCTCCTTGACCTGCATCAAGAGTAACACACTGTAGATGGATGTTACAGAGAATCCACTAACCTTTCATAATGAAGTATATTTCAGATTCCGACATAAATAAAAGGGAAGTAATGTAAGTCCTTCATTCTTTCTGTGCGGCCTGGTACCAAATGCCCCACGGACAGGTACCGGTCCGTGGCCCGGGGGTTGGGGACCCCCCTGCTGTATAATCCCAGAAGACAACCCGTTGGAGGTTCCAAAAGACTTGAGACTGGGAAGGAGATTCATCTTCCAGCAAGATTAAACATCAAATCAGAGCTATAATGGAATCGATGATTAAAATCAAAAATAAAACTTAAGACTGGCCCAGTCAAAATCCAGACCTAAATACCATTCAAGCCTCTGTGGGTAGACTTATAAATTGAAAGGCCCTCTCCACCCCATTGCGGGGAAGAACGGGCAAAAATATCAGCGTCTAGATGTGTGAAGCTCGTAGACAATCTCCACAAGACAAGCAGCTGGAACTGCAATGAAAGGTAGCTCTAGCAAGTTTTGACACGGGAGGTCTAACTAACAAGGCGCCACCATTTTCAGATTTTGATTTGCTTTAAAATTTTGAAAACGATGAATCATTGGCGCTTTACTTATTATTTAGGTGGTAATTCATGTTGGTGGAGCACGTGAAATCTCAACTAGCGTTGAACCGTTTGAGGGACAGCGGTTACTACAGTGGGCAGCTTACCATGTTATCAGGTTACAGGGTGCCTTAAAGGGTTAAGCTTGTGGTTGGAAGGTGGCAAAATGGGAAAACGTTCTAGAGGTGTGAATATTTAGTCAAGTCACTGCAGAAAAACGGTGTGTCATCCAACCTAATGTTATTATCTTTGATACAGCTGTTGTGACCGTGCACATCGGGTGAGGGTGCGTCACGAGATTTAGTTAAAATTCTGCCAAGGCTTAAACCACATTGGAATCCTGAGCAAATAATTGACCTTCCCCAACAGAACAAAACTTTGGAAAACACTTGCGCTGAGAAATCACAGATTAACTAAACCACAATGGTGAAGTTGAAGCCAAAGAGCAGTGATTTGCATAAGTGGTGTGATCCGATCAACTTCACGCTCCAACCACTGCACGGGCCGCTAAAACAAAAAGTGGAACATTTGGTAGCAGTTAAATAAAGACATGAATATATTTCAACTTGGGCCAGTAACTGACATCCAGTTTTTGATAAACTTACTTTGACCTTTACCGGAGTGAAATCATGCAATTCGGGTCTCGCAGTGCCACCTTGTGTCTCGAGCACTATATGGTCCTCAAGACAAATAACAACAATTACTTTTTGGGACACTTTTATTACTTTTTTGACAAATATATATGCTTTTCCTATCAAGGAGACATTCTTTAAAAGCTAGGTTTACAGCAAATACAGTTTTGCAATAGGACATAAAATATGGGAAATCAACAAAAGAATGTAAGCATTTCAATGCGTGCACAAAGTAAAGGAAAAGTGTGACGTTTAATTATAAAATAACTTGTAAAAAGTGATACCGATGACAGCCTGGCCATTTCTGGTCATGAGAAAACTGCTGTTGTTGTTATTGTTGTTTCAAATGCCAATGGGACTCTTTCATTGTTACAGGATAGGAAATATTTGTTTTGCATCAAGGCACACAAGCATTGATCATTGCTTTTTTTTTTTTTTAAAATCCCCGCCCCACCCCACCATTTTGCCAACCCTTATGTTGGTCCCATTTGACAGGACTACTGTACAAACTACAGGAAAAGAAATCAAATATATCAAAAACCATTAGGGAACAGATTATTGACAAAAGGAGAACCCATGAAATCAAGAATATACAGAGAAATGTTGATTTCACACCTCAAGAGTTGAACTGTTCTTGAGTCTCTCTAGGATGGGAAGACCTGCAACTCTGTGGCTATTACAGAGGATGTAGCTCAGCGAGGGATCGGTTTTCCTGCTGTATAAACTCTTGTAAGCTTCTCTTTCCCTGCTTGAAGTTACTCTCCCTTCTGGAAAATGGCAAAATCACCTGCAGCCGCAGAAGAGTCTCAATATTACTAAAACTTCTGATGTGCGACGTCTTGAGGGTGTCGAGGACAGTCGTCGGAAGATAGCCCGCCAGGGGGTCCAACCACTTCTCCTTCCACAACTTGATCTCATCTTGAAGCGAGGCCTCATCCGGCAAGTCTTCTCTGTACAAGCGCAGCACGAGACCGCCGAGAGTGCTGGTTTCGACTTTGGACATTGCGTAAGGCACAATCTCCAGACACCGAAAGGTATCCATCACCTTTTCGGTGAAGAGGTTGTCAATTTCCGCTATCGAGTGCTCGACAAATTTCAGACTTAGTGCATTTTTGTAAAACTCGCTCAGCGGTTCGAGGAGAACTGAATGTAGCAAGGGGATGTGGAGTTTGGATGCAAGCGTGATGGCTTCCTCAAACCATGCCTTGTGGTGCGCGTCGATATCGCTCATCAAATTCCTGAGAGAAGCGTTGAGATCTGGCAAAGTGTTCAGGGCAAGTAGCATGTCTAAGGGCTTGCCCTGAAGAGACTGGCTTAGCTTTTTGCTTTCGTGCAAGACGTGTCGCAGCACCACCAATGAAAAGATGAACTCAAAGTTTCTGATTGAATCAAAGAACCGCGATGCTTGCTGCTGGTCCGATACACTTCCCTGATGTTTGAGCTCATTTAGGCAAAGCAAGACAGCTTCGATAATCTCTACCATCACCTCATGCATGTCGTGACTCTTCTCCCAATTCTTCATCAGCATGTCCCTCAGCTCGTTCCCTTTTCCTTCATTGCTCTGAAACACGTGGAGGATCATTTCCTCCAGTTTGTTCTGCCGTTCTGCGTCCTGTGTCAGCCACTGTAATATTTGATCAATCTGCCCTGTTCGTTCGGCTGCTTCTTCTGTTGGAGAAGACTTGGCCAACCACACATTGAGGGACAAACCATAGCTCACTGTTCTGACTGCCTGAGGGTATTTGTTGGCTATTGCTAAGCTTACAGCTCTTATCTGAGTTCCAGCTTTACCGACACTGAGCAAGGCCTGTCCTCGACAATACGCCATGTTAAGCCCCCATTTTTCAGAGAGTGCGGTCTCAACCGCCTCTAAAAGGACAGCAGAGTCTTCGACGAACGGTATGAAAGCCAGCGTTTCCTCACACTGGAAGTCCTCTTTGTTTAAGTACCTGATGCACAGCGGGACATAAACCTCACCGTCAATCTCAACAGTCTGTTCGGTGATAATTGTGAAGAACTGAGAATCCCAGAGTTCCTTGATAATTTCTTCGCGCAACTGCGGCTCATAAAAAGACACTGGTTGTCTTGGTCCTTGAATCGATTTCAGAACCACTTCGGTTTCAGTAGATTTCTCCTCTCCTCCTGGAAGCTTCTCAGATGCTACGGTGGCAGCGTCGGATGCTGAGGACGACGCCCGGTTTGACAACTCTTCTGTGTCAGCCCCTATTGAAATATAGGAAAATAATGAGTGATGTACTACACAGAACACTACTAAGACTCACAAAAAGCACATACTACTTATATTTTCCAAAGATTTAGAGCAGTGTGGACCAGATTGGGCAGTGGGAAAACAGGTGGCTTGGGAGGATAATCTATTTTCAAAATTAAGATTACTCCAATGCAGTGGCCAACTCATCTCATCCTTTTTATTGTGGTGAATGATTTGCAGGTCCCAAACGTGTTGTGGTGGCACGTGCTTACTGAAGCTGCTTCTTAGAGCTGCATATATTTTAGCGAATTTCAGAAAGCTAACACAAGAGGAAGGTTAAAAACTATTTCCACCATTAATGTGACCTATGCACTAATCTTTGAAAAGGAAAAAAAACATGCAATGGTTGCACAATTGTATATATGCCCAAACTAATACTTTGTTGCAGCACCTTTAATTTAATAAGAGCACTCTCATTTTGGCTAGGAGTCAGTCAATGGGTAAAGTATACCTTTGTGGCAATATTTGCACCCTGTTCTTGGGGAAAAAAAAGAAGAAAAAAAAAGGAAATCTGTTAGATTGTAGAGGTATCTCGATTGTATTTCGATTTGGACTCAAGCTGGGCTAGTTCAAACCCTTATTTATCTTCGAAGGAAATCCTTTGGGATCATTGTCAGGCTGAAAGATGAAGCTCCTCCATCTTTTGAGCAAAAGCCTGAAGGTTTTGCCAAAACACTGACTGGTATGAAGAACTACCTCCCACGTACAGTTAATAGAACCCCACGCCACTCTTTCCCATTCCCCTGCAGTCTCTCTCTCAACCAAACAAGTCAAGGCAGAAGACTGC
>CAAKHF010005198.1:30953-59752 GCA_901007745.1 Hippocampus kuda
GGGGGGGGGGGGGGGGGGGGGAGAGTTCATCTTATATTAGGGCACATCAGAGAATAGGGAGGAAGTACTCTATGGGAACCCAGCTATTGTTCACAGGGCAAACCTGTAATTTTTTATGTTTATATTTCTTTTAGTACTATAGATCATAAAGTGTTTGTAGACCCCCTGAGGGTCTGCGCAGCACGCCTACACCCCCTTCTACTGGAGAACCTGCTTGAGGAATACAAAACGGGACAAACAATATCACAAAGTGTAGCTCAAATGAACGAAAGCACTCACCAAACAGATGCCCTCCAGGGCTTGCGGAGTCACCTTCAAACACTGGCTGACCATGCGGTCAAGGTCTCTGTTGAAATCTGTGCCGACCTGAAGCACAGCTAAGCAGGGGGAGCGGTCTTTGGGATTTGTATTCCGCAGGTACTCTTGGAACTTCTTGTGGCGCATGACAACTCCACAGTCCTCAAGGGCTGTGCTGGGGAGCACGGACATAATCCGAAGGAGTGCGTTGATGTTGCCAAAGTACGGCATGAGCGGGAGGCGCAGCGTTTGAAATATTGAATTTGGGATGGTCACGGAGGCAACTTTTGTCTTCCAGGTGACTCTCCAACAGCAGAGTTCGGTGAAGAAGTTGTCGGCGTCAGGAAGATCGCTACTGTAGAGAGGCGGCTTGGATTTTAAGCTCTCAAACATGTAACTCACTGTCACCAAGCAAGGGACTAGGGAGAGGAAATTAAGAGCTTCTTTGTGATCCTCTGAAAAATGATCCTTGACGGCATTGATGAGGTTATCCACTAAGGGCACACTTAAGCTGTCTTTATAAAAACCGACTGGCTTTATTAAGGTGTCCCTTGGCAAAGTGTTGTCGGGAATTTCTATAGGCACTCTTAGACTTTGTGCGATCGCACTGGCTTCGTCAAACCAATTCTGGTGGAATACTTTCAAATTTGTTTTGATTCTGTTCAAGGTCGCCACGATGCCAGTGATTTGACAAAGCTGGAATGCCGTATTGAAATGATCTCGCTGAAGACCAGCGCTCAGCTCTCTGGTAAATGAAGAGGTATTCTTGAGGATAACCAAAGCGATAATGAAATCAAATTGCATTATTTTGTTTAAGAGGACCCCAGCTTGTTCAGAAACATCATTTTTCCACCTCTGTGGATTGTCTTTAACTTTTTCAAGACACTCAACGAGGGGCTCCATCATCTGCACAAACACCTCATACGAGTCATGCATTTCTTGCCAAAGGGAACAGTAGGTCCCCTGCAATTCCTGGACCTTTTCGTAGCTCTCCCGAAGACCATAGGCGATGACATGATCCAGCTGTTTTTCTAGAGCAGTCCTGCTGCCAAAAAACATCACCACCTCTTCAAATGTGTCAAGGGCTCTTTTAACCAGTGGCACTGGGATAGATTTTGACCACCATGTGTTGAATGAGTAGCAAGAGCAATGTGTGCTAATGGCAAGGGGATACTTCTCCTGCACTTTGCAAGCAAAAGCTTTGAGTTTGTAAGACACATCACCAGATCCGAGGTAAGCCTGACCTCTGCAGTTATTCAAATCAAGGCGCCACTCTTCCGTGACAATTTCCAAGAGGCGACGCACCATAGCGTCACAATCCAGATCTGCTTCCAGGAATCCCATCAACTCCAGTCGCATAACATCGAAACTGTCCACGAAGCGAAGAAAGAGCGGAAGATAGTCCTTTGCCCCGATCTTTACAACACGATCGATGAACAATGAAAAGAATGAACTCCCGGCTTCCGTGAGAATTCCTGCTCTGACCGCATCTTCACACACGGTCAGTACTTCTTTCATTTCGGACTTGGTGACATAGTCAACTTCTCCATCCTGAGCGGGAGAAACCTCACTTTGTTCCCAGCTTTGGCTGGTGTACGCAGCAGTCACTGCAGCTTGCAAAGCCGACTTCAAGGCTTCTCTATCCGTCTCGGCACACTTCATCGCTACAAGACTCTCAGCATCCATCTCCATGTTTATTACTTGCAATTCATCTTCGGTGTTTTTTTCGGCATGGTTTCCTTGGCTTGCCGCTGTAAGAAGAAATGATTAAATATTAAACATGAAAACAAACATAAATGATGCCAAATCTGTTGGACTATAATTGTACAAGGAGGCGGGGAATGCTCCAACACCTCAACATCAATTTACCAGCCAGACATAACTCCCAAGTAGAGGGTGTACGAGCCAGGTAGCAATACTTTAAGATAAAAGCGGATGAATTTGTTAACCGACTGCAAATATATATTCATCAAAATGGATGATGAATTAAGCTTTCTAGAACTGCGTGGCTCTGCTCCAATTTATCCAGCCATGCTCCCATCATGAAGACTCTTGTTTTGTGTCATGGGGAGGGCACGGCAACCCTAACTGTGAGCTACTGTGCCTGCCTCGCCTGCCACTGCCCCCAAGAGTGCAGCCTTGTCGTGCCAAATCGTATACCATTTAAAACAGGGTATGTCAAACATACGGCCCGCGGGCCGGAACCGGCCCCTCCGAGGAGGTTTGATCAGGCCCTCAAGATAATTTAAAAATTAAAAAATGCATAAAAGACACGGAATGAATATTTTTAATAAGATGCAATTCATAGATAATCCACTAGGGGGCAAACCGTTTTCTTCAGTTTGTAAAGTGTAGGCAGGGATTAAATATAGATTTTATCTGCACATGTGTAAATGGTTTAAAAAAATGCATGACTGTATTTTTCAATACCAATTACTTGTTAAAATTGTGTGCCTTTGTACAATCAGTGGGATCAGTTGCAATGCATATATGTGAATGATAAAAGTAAATTGCACATTTGTCTAAGGAAATCTAAGGTGTTTCATGAAATGTTTTGGAAAAGATATGTTCATTAAATTTCAACATTTTCCTAATGTTCTTGCGCTTCACTCTACCAAAACAAAGGAAATACATGATATTTTGGTTATTTATAGCAGAGTATGGTATAATTGTAATGGTCCGGCTCACTTGACATCGACCGTGGCCGTATGCGGCCCACAATGTGAAATGAGTTTGACACCCCTGATTTAAAATAAGTGTAAGTCACCTTATATCAGCCACCAACAGCAATATAACGGTAAAAAAGAATCAACCCAAAACAAAAGAAAAACTATGTTGATCAAATGCATTAAGCAATGTCACTTTGACAAAGTAACAGGCACAGTAATAGAACAATTCCTGATTGAACATTACCTTGATTTCTTTGTCGTCAGAATGTACACGTACATAATCAAATACTTTTTTGAACAAGGTCCTCAAATTACAGGAAGAGCCGTTCAAGACCTAGATGTGATTATTCATGTTCAGCATTTGAGGGATGTGACCCCAAAAGCGCACAAGCGAATGGACTGTCCACTGTCACATATAGAAAAATGACCGCACGCCACCAACTTGGCTATATTCAAGCAGCAGGGTGTGATGCCTAATTCCAATTTTTGTTAAATCTGAATTTTTTTAATGTTCTCGTTCACCTTACAAAATGTAATGTGACCGGAACGCATCTCTGCTCTGACACGCATGTTCTGCATTACATTAAATAAAGACGCCTTCTTCGAGATTTTAGTTCTTTATTCTGCCGCTTTGTCGTCCTCACTTGGCATCCATTACTAACTGCTCTCTCATCCAATCCCCACATTCCTACATACCCGATTGGGCTCCAGCAAGTGATGAGAGACAAGCATAATTTGCATTTTGAAACAACAAACTGTTTGCTGACTAATACATCCACCCCAACCACATCACCAACATGAGTGAGTTGCCGTTCACTTTCGACATTCCGGTGAAACACACCGACGAGACTGACTCTGACGATGACACGAAGGCACCTGGTGTGTTTGATTGTGAACTTGCGCAATAAAGTACAACCGGACGCAGTTTTGCTCCCGCTGCCTTTAAAAAAAAAAAAAAAACATACACTAGCGCGCATGCGTGCTACCATATTTTTTAGGCTAGCATACGTTTTCCCATGCCCGCGTCCAATAATACAATATATCATGTATATGTGTGAAAGACATCACACTGCACACTGCGCAAATGTGCAGTGGAGTTCTACCGCATCGCTCAGCGTTGTGGAGGCTCAAAGACTTTGCAGTGACTTGCTATAGAGAACACACCATGTTATTGCTTCATAAAAGTCCGTTTTCCCGTATTTCTATGTACTACTTAAGGCTGTCACTATTTTTGAATCAATTACCCTATCAATCATTATAGCAAATAATATGGAACATTATTGCTGACAGAGAAAGATGATGTTTCACAGCTTGACTGCAGTAACACCTTTCCACCAATAGAGAGTGCTAACAGATTGTGAAATGGTCATGAGGAGTTAGACGACAATGGAAGTCTAAGCAGACTGGAAATGTTTCTGTGAAATGAAAACAGGAAAGAAGCGGAGAATATCTCGCTGGTGGAGGTTCAATGCAGAGATTTCAGGTCACACTTTTTGATTTTAGATTTATCTGTGTTATTACATTGACCGGTAAGTTGAGGTTCCACCGTATAGAGCGTCATTATTACTTAACAGAAACAATGAAAAAATTGCATAAATCATTTTACCTTTAGAAGGCTTTTCTATAATTTCTTCATCCTGTAAAATACACAAAATTTGTCACAGTTATTAAAAATATAAATATTATTGGTCACGACAACTGTAATTAAAAGCAAAAAAACAAAGATCTACTCACAGTTTGTAACATCTGCAGTATGTCTGGATGCTTCTGGACATATGAATCCACCATTTGGTCAACGTTGAAATGCACATCTTGGTTTACGTAGACATATGCCGAGCTAAACTGTCTTCGGTCCTCGGGAGTGTCTTTCAGGTAGGCGTGGCATCGTTCCAGTACCATGTGGTATTGCCCATAAACATCTGCCTCTGCATTTACGCATGGCACAGTGCCCAACACTCGCAACAAGCTCTGCACGTTTGGGTAAAAGCCGATGTCTGGTATTTTCAGTGTCGCAAACACTGTGGTTGGCAGAATCCTGCGCTTGCTTGCGTGCCTCCATTTGACTTCCCAACAACCAAGCTCTTCATAGAATGTGTCAGGCCTTGCAAGGTTGTTCAAATTGGCGTCTGCGACTTTATCGCGGCGAATGCTGAAATTGTGGTCAGCCATGTAAGACGGCACTAAAGAGAGCCATCTCAGAATCCTCACCATCTCCGTACTGAAAATCCGCTTGACCTCCGCAACAAGATACTGCAAGATGGGCCGGGCTAAAGTTTCTCTGTAAAAGTCTTCCAGCTGGGTGTCATCGGAATCTCCGTGGTCAATCTCGGGTTTAACGACTTCAACGCCAAGCTTCTTGGCTCGACTGACGGCGTCTGAAAACCATTTTCTGTTGAATATGGCAATGTCCTGCTGGTATTTGTTGACCAGCTTTAAGGCATTTGAAATGGTGTACTGCAAGGTACTGCTCATGCTAATTATTCCCCTGAGACTGGAGTTGAGTATGCTCACACAGCAGAGGGTGTTCTTGAGAACAACTAATGTCATGATGAAATTAAAATTCTTCAGAACTGGCTTGAGTTTGGCCATCTGTTCAGCTGCATCTTCATCCACCTTTGAAATCATTTCATTGATGCAGTTCAGGAAAGGCTCCAAGATATCCAACATGGTTTGGAAGGCATCAGTGCCACACTCCCAATTCACACTGATGATGGCTTTAATTCGATCCACTTCTCCCTTTATATGGCCATATGTCATCTGGATTTTCCCTTCCAATCTTTTGTACAGCTCAGGTGTGTTCCTGAGTAACGAGGCCACTTCTTCGACGGTGTCTACGATGGTTTGAATCGTTGGCACCGGCATGCAGCGAATAATCCATATGTTAAAAGCATACGGGTCACTGGGTGATAAAACAACTTGCGGAAATTCCAGCAAAATTTTGCACGTGAGGTCTCGCATTGGCTGACACATACGTCCACTAACGAGATACGAGAGCCCTCTGCAATGCTCCATCCGTAAGCCCCACTTATTTCTTAACTCTGAGATAAGATGGTTAAAAAGATTGTCCGCATCCAAATCGCAAGGCAGGAAACCAACAAGGTGTTTTTGGGGGAACCCGGCCTCTGTGACGGATCGAATGAAAATCGGGATCTGCTCCTTTCCCTCAATAGTGGTCACATTCTGGAGCAGAATGGAGAAGAATCGGGCATGTCTCAGGCTGTTCTGGATCTCCTCTCGCATAAGGGTCTCACTAAACTGCAGGATTTCCTTCTTATCAATTTTCTCCTCACATATTTTCTTCAGAGAATGCTGATCCCTTGCGCCGCCGGTCGACTCGTCTGTGTTGATGTTGCCACCGTTGATGCTGAATCCAGTCAGTGCCAGAATTTCCTTAAAATAGGCCTTAAGAGTCTCTTTGGCTCTGTGGCCGCCTACATTCTCTTGAGCTTGGTTATCTCTCTGTTCAGGTGTTGTGATGTCATCGCTCGAAACTTCTTTTGTCGCTTCAGTCACTTTCGGTGTTGCTATGTTTTCTAATGAAAAAGAGCACATGACTGAGTACATTTTTTTTAAATTGCTGATATATTATTCATAAATAGCGTATTGGTAGAACTAACAGTATTGCGGAAATCGTTTCTTGATATACACTGTCCTCCTAAAGTATTGCAAAACGTAAAGAATTTCTTTACGTTTGCTGATTCAGCAAATTCAGGTTTGACATCAAATGATGAATGAGACAATCAACTGTTCTACATCTGATACATGTTGAAGTTTAGGGAACATCATTTGTGACAATGTAAATATATGTATTTTACTTAAGTAAACTGTATTGGAAATTGGAACAGATAAAATAAAGATTGTTCATATTAAATCTGATGTGTGAAGTTAATACTCTTCGGCAATGAGATGCAATTAAATGATTTTTTTCCAGAGTGAAAAATAGTCAAGCGTGTGTTTATTATTTGATTCCATCTTCCACTAAAATCCATTTAAAATCAAAATACAATCAAATAAAAATGTTTGCTTTTTTAAACAAATAATAGCGCTGCTGCTCGCCTCTTGACTGATACTTGTAAGAGGGAGCACATGACTCCTATTCTGGCTCCCGATACATTTTAGAGTTCTTTTTAAAATTCTATTATTTGTTTTGAAATCTCTAAATTGCTTTGGTTAAACTTAAAAAAAATTTTATTCTTTGTTTTTTGACTCGGAATAAGACCTAATTTTAGTCTTAGTAAAAAGCAAAAAAACAAACAAACAAAAAAACCTATCTTTGTCATTAATGTATTGTTTCATTGTTTATTGTGTGAATTTTTCCTCCATGTACTGCACTGTGTGTACAGCGGTGGTTGTTTTGTGTACAGGGGTTGTTGTTTGAAAGTGCTCTATAAATACAGCTGAGTTGAGATGATTAAAATGCAATTCAGATTAATAATTCAAATGAATAGAGATGAATTAATTATAAGGTATGTAACTGATTCTTAAAGTGAGTCCCACCCCTAATAAATGTACATTATTTAGAACTAATTAGCCAATTAACTGATGGTCAGAATTTTATTCGGCCAAATATCAGAATCAGCATCAACTTAAAAAACATCCAGATTAACTAGGCTCTCGTCTGGATTTCAATATTTTGAATTTTACCTTTTGTCTTCTTCACAGTGGGTTCCTCTTCCACCTGTATTTTAAAAGAATAATAAAGTTTATTATTTAAATATTTGAAAGAAACTTTTAAGAGACATTTGTCCGACAGTGACACACTTACAGGGCCTCCAGCACGTTTCCTGTTACACGTTGATTCATTATTGGTGGGTACACCAAAATCAAATATTGTTGGAACAGCATCGTCATTCGAGAGACATTTCTGGAAATGAAGAAAAACAACATGAACTTTTGCTTGGACTTAAAAGTAAAAGTTCTTCTTGTCAAAAACATGAACAACATTTTGCATTCAATGAATCAAAACAATTCAATTTTTGTCTAACATGTTTTTCATTGGACAAAGACATTTAAAAATCTTCAAGGGTTCAACACATGTCAAAACTGCGCTGCTGTGTCAGGCCATCAACTATCGTCAAGACGCCAGATCGAGACAATAAGTCACAAAACAATTTTGACAGCCAAAAATGGACCATAAGTGCATTTTCAGATTTGGACCAAAACAATTTTGAACAATCGGTGATGACACAAGAAACAAACTTTGTAAGGGAAGGTGAATGTGATTTTAGTGTGCATTTAACAATTGCAATTGTTTGGTCTTCATTTCATTTGTAGTTCATAATTTATAGTTGTTCAAACTGGAGTCAAACTGTTTTTTTTTTCCCAAGCAACTCCCACACCCCCCACACCGTCCCAAAATAATACAACACTAACTCCAATGGAAATGTCAAGTTTGACACAGCAACACTGAAAATAATACACTGCTAGACAACTATGAAAATGTGTGTGTAGAACAAGTGTCACATGCACAAAAACTGAGTATGAGACGAACAAACACATCCATAATTTTTACCTGAACAGTGATCAAAGAGGGCTCGAAATGTTTTGCGCAAAGTTTGTAGAGTTTGTGCAGTTCCTCTGGAGGTTGTGACGCCAAATCTTGGCGACAACAGTTCGTCAACCATTGTTGGCAGCTGAAAATCGAAGGAAAACACAATCAGAAATCGCTGTCCTTTTCACTTCGGAGAGCTGAATGTCTTTACAAGTACATAGTAGATTTCAACTTGCCTTTTTTTTCTTCCATTATCCTTGAGTTTAGTAAATATAAAGTTACGACTAGCTTACAATCTCTTCTTTTGGATAAACAAAAGCTCTTTTTCACTTACCATTAATTAGCCTGGCTCACATACAGTATTTTGCACTTCAGAATTACCTCATGAATGATTGCAATTTAGAAAGCAGTTCCAATTTCCCCTCTAAACGGTTACTCATCAGATTGGATTTCCAACATAATAATTTATCAATTTACTGATCAAAATATCTATCTGTAAGTATATCCTTGTTAATTACTTTAACATCATCTTAGTTCTTTTCACCAATGTCTTTCACCACAATAGCTATTACAATATTTGCTACTCTATTACTTCATATACGTTGGATAATGGCTACATAATTATTTGGTATATTTTAATTGTATTACTAATTGGTATTACATTCTAATTCAGGGTTTTTCCTGGCTCAAAGTGGGGCAAAGGTGGTACCATCCTGACCATGCGCCATGACGTGCAGGTATTCTGGAACTGACTCGCTTTCTTTTACAGGAAGCGTACTGTTTCCTTTCCAAAGTTAAGCTTTCCAATAGGAACATGGCTGTCACTTATACAGTGATTTTCTACCTCGGGTACTGAAAGCGCTTGACACCGTTACCTCCTTCACCTACAGATGATGCAGGTTCAGGAGCAAGGACACTTTGACATGGTCGCACTGGCTGGGGATCGAACCTCTAACCTCTGGCTTGGGAAACGACCACCCCACCACCGCGCCGCCCTGCATTCATTTATTAAAACTCGCATGGAAGAATGATGGGCTCATAGCTTGCGTGGTGGGGCCACTTGAGTTTGAGACACTCATCGATTATTTTGGAGCAGCTTTCAAGTACACTGCGGTCTGTGTCCACCTGTGCTGCAAGAGCACGCTGCAGTGTCCTCCGTAAAAAACTAAACAAAACAAAAAATACAACTATCTATCTAAACTATATTATTTTAGGTTTTGTAACTTTATTGGTTGAGTGCTTTTAGGAACTACCATCTTTAATAAACTTCTCCTCTTCTGCTGCTTTGTGAACGGCCGTCACCTCATGTCTTTTTTTGTGTGTCCAGTCTATAGTTGGTTGATGGCTGTCCCACAACGGAAGCAGCAATTGCGGGGCAGTGCTTTTGGCATCAATAACAGTGCATGCCTTCCTCAGTATGACTGAGCCAGGTGAATTGATTTTGCCACTGCCACTTTATTTGGACTCTTGATTTGAACTATTAATATAACATTTTTCCTCAAACTCTCTAATTGGCATCGTAATCCCCTCCGCAGTTTGTACATTTTGCCTTGACTTCATGCGCGCAACTGCTATACTTGAGCTCACCTCCAAATATCCCACACGGCTGTCTTCCTTTACATTACACAGCTATGTGATCTTAATTTTTGACAATTGTAACACGAGTGGTGGAGATTTATATCTAACTAACATTATGAATGTGTATATCTATTGCTCCACAGAGAGCTGTTTGATCAAATTAAATTTATTCCCATCTCTTAGGACTTTTACAATGTCTAAAGCAGTTGTTCTTAACCTGGGTTCGATTGAACCCTCTGGGTTAGGTGAATCGGTCTCAGGGGTTTGACGGAGCCTCTGCCATGAAGGGTAAGACACATCAACTCAACAACTCAACATGTGAATTAGTTATGACGCCCGCTTGGCCATCAGTGGCTGGTTCATTTTGTGCACAATTAAAAGAAACATACTGATGTCTTGATAGGGTTTTTTTCCGTTTTAATAAATGTGTTGAATTTGTAAAAAACAAAAAAAAACTAAATTTTCCTATCCTTTCGTTAAATTCCTCCTTTTTAACCCTCCTCCCCATTTGCCCAACATATCAATTAACAGCTCATTGGGTAATTCACTTATCTCTTAATTTACTTCGGCATTGTTGGCGTGTTCTTCGCTTCCTTCCTATATTTAAAGGCCGTTTGAATATGTTAATTGTTCTGCAACATTTTAATTACAAATCAGCGGCACGGTTGTTTTTAAGAAGATAACAAACCTTGCAGGGGTACGCAAACGGCCTGCAGTACTTTGGGTGTGGATGGCTTGCAGTTGAGAGACAGTGAATTCAAATTTAAGTTTGATGATGCAACTACATTAATGGAGCATTTTAAGCTTCGACTGTGCACTACGAGTTATCGGATTAGATACACGCCGAGTCATTCTTGATTGCCCGGAATGAAGAAAAAGAACAAAATCGCACTGCTCATAGTGGTCTGAAATGCAATACGACTTAATTGTTGACAAAGTTTTCCGATGCTTTTCCTACAAAAAGCTGAGTGGCATGACGATTTTTTTTTTAAGCGGAGTAATGTGTTCAACTCCCCTCACTACGTTACCGCGCTGAGCCGGTAGGCGTCGTTTACAAATTGAGGTTTGCAATTTGCGGAACAAAAAGTTTACAACTACTCTTTTTTCCGTTTTATCAAAACGTCGTACGCTGCGTAATAACACCACACCAACCGGTGCAGTCAATTTCTCTTTCAAAACGAATGCATTTACTTTATTTTACCGTGACTTATTTTAGGAGCGTGGTGAGTCTGCGCCATTTTCAACTGAGTTGTGTCACTGTTAGCCAACATGATGTTGAGCTAACGACAATGCTAAAGGCAGATGGCTAACATATTTCTAATGCATGCTCGGCACCTCGCGTACGTCCCGCTCAACCATGGAAAAGCCTTACCGCTCCGGGTCCAAGGGAAAGCTGAAAAGTGGGATGCTGCTATCAGGTCCTTCTTGCTGGTAGTCGCAATTGGCTGCAGCACAGCAGTTAGTCATTTTGGAAAGCAATATAGCTTGCTAACTAGCCAGTTAGCTAGCTTAGCTGGGTAGTCCAATGAGAGCGAAACCAGCACTGAGTCTAAGGACTCATGCCGTGGCGAAACGTCTACCAGCAACAGTAAATTTCAACACTATTCTAGTTAAAAGTATTTTAACGAGTTAAGACTCGACAAGTTACATTCTTAAAAAGTTGATGCTGCGTGGTGTTCCACGAGTCGCCGAGACCGTGATATGAACCAGGAACTCGACACTGCAATGAAACATGTTGTCCAGCAGAGAGCACAATAGCCTTCATTGGCTGGATTCTACGGTCTGTGAAATTGAGCGACGCTAAACCACTGGTTGGTCTTCCATTTTATCAGTATGTCGCTGGCGTTTGGCCCGAACCTCCTTTGTCTGTTTGGTTATTTGAATATTGTTTCACAAATCGATAGTATTGTTCAGTCCACACGCGTTGATGTTATTATTATTTATTTTTTACAAATGACACTTGTCAATACATGTTTTTTTTTTCAGAGAGGCAAGTAAGCATTTGTGTATTTTTGGGGTACTCATTACAAATCTGCACTAGTGTCGCACAACAGGTTTTCAGAATACTAATAATAGCATAATATGTAAGGGAATATATCTAGTAATATTTATGAATCAAGGCTTCAGTTCATAAAAGGTGGATTTTTTTTTAAGAAACATAGCTTCATAATTCATAATTACATTATTAAAAGTAATTTGTTGAAACCTATTTCAGAGATGTGTATCAATATACTAACCCTTTGGCTTAATCAGTATGCAAGAAGTAGCTCTCGGTTTCAAAAAGGTTGTTGGGTTGTTTTTTTTTTTTGCACTGAGTATGCGCACACGCAGCACAGTGAGGATAACCACCAGTTATGAGTGAATTGGATTGGATTGGATACTGTACAACTTTTTTGTCAAAAGTGCTGATAATTAATGATTGTCCTCAATCTACTGAAAGGCCACAATAGAAAGTACTGTATTGCTCAGACTGATCAAAAGTCTAAAAAAAAAAAAGATATTAAACAGAAATAATGCAAACGTTTCAAAACATTTTATTTTAGAATGTATAGTTGTCACAACACAAAAACATGTAAATAATTATGGAATGTGGATAACAAATGAGATTGTCACAGTAGTAATTTTGAATAATTGTAAACTTGAATGGCATTTACAAGATGCTTCTGTCACAATTGTCTTCCGAACTGGATCATTTAAAGCACTTGGCAAATGTATAATTTTTAGACTTTTGTATTCAATGTTAACTTTAATGAGTCATTGACATTCCATCTCAAAGAGAGAGCTAGAGAGACAAGAGAGGGGAAAAAAAACATAACATGTTAAAATACATCAGTCTTAGCGCTTGGAGGACTAGAACATAGGGAAATAATTTCATTGAGCACCATTCCCTCAAAACGAGTCTGTTTGTCAAAAATGTTAAAAATACAAAACTACAAAGCATCATCGCCGCTGGGGTATGTCTTCATATAGACTTCTACCATTGAATCCAAATCATATCCCACATCATTGTTTATGTTCAGAAGAGCCAGGCTCTTTGATTTAGCTGCATCAGGGGTGTTTTGCATGTACATCTTGAAGCGCTTGAATGCCACGTCACAACTGATATCAAGAGCCAAAGTAGGCAAGACGCCCAGTAGTCTCAGGACAGCTAGCATGTTTGGGAAGAACTTCACGTCAGCCTGCTGCAGCGTTTCCTGCAGACTGCTTAGCAACACTTCTCCTTTACCTTTTTTATTCCATTTAACCCACCAACAATGCAGCTCAGCGGCGAGGGAACCTGGGTTAGGAATGTCGTTTTTAAACACCAACATGTTTTCTTCTTCAGGCTGCCCGGCCTTGTTTAATTCTACTACAAAAGGGACCAGCGACAAACATCTGAGTGCTTTTAGGTGGTCATCACTGAAGAGTTCAGTGACTTCTTTGAGCGTATGGTTCACCACGGGAAGAGAAAGGTGCTCCTTGTAGTAATTCTCTGGCTGAAGGCTTCCCAACTCTGACGGATGCTTCCTCAAGAGCGACCGAGGAAGTTCGACTGGAATCTCCATCGCGGCGGAGAGGTTAACCGCCTCTTCAGTCCAGAACTCATGGTATACGTCAATGTTGTCGGATACTTCATTCAGAGAGTGCAACACGGCTTTGACGCTGCCAGCAGCAAAATAGATATCTGTTGCTTCCCCTTCGATGTTTTTCCCAAATGCCCTTAGAAGTATCATGGTGTTTTTCAGCACAACCAAGGCCATGATGAACTCAAAGTCAGCCAGAGCTTTTGAGATCTCCAAAGCATTATATGTGATCTGGTCGCTCCATCGCAAGTCCTCATTGTCATGCACGCTGTCCACACAAAGCAACAAAGCCTCAAGAAGGTCCAGCGTCACCTCAAAAGCATCGTGTCTCCTGGTCCAACCGGTGCAACAAGTCTCTTTCAGCTCTTTGACCTTCTCTTCTTTGTCTGGGTAAATAACAGAAATGGCATGCTCCAACTCCAGACGCAGTAAAGGGGATTGGTTGAAGAAAGACTCGATTTTCTTCAGAGTACACATGACAAGCTGAACCCCTGACAAAGCCATCCCATTGGCGAGGGTTATGTTCAAGGCTTGAGTGGGTCGAACTGTGAGCATGGTCAATGGATACTTTTCAGTGACTTTGGTGGCAAATGCTTTAATTTTAGCAAAGTGTGTTCCAGAGCACGAGTGTGCTTGGCCTCGACACTTCTCCATGTTCAAACCCCATTCATTGACCATTTCAGATAGCAGTTTCTCTGCCAAAACGTCTGCGTCGCCATCGAAAGACAAAAAACCCACAAACCTCTCGCGCTGGTAGTTGGAGTCGTCCACATAGCGCAGGAACACAGGGAGGTACCACTCATCCGAAATCTTCACCAGATCATCAGTAATAAGTGAGAAGAAGCCATTTTCTTTCACATCCTCCATCACCTTACTCCGGATGCATTTCTCGCACACTTCAATCAGCTGTTTGAGCTGTAGTGATGACGAACCCTCTCTATTTGCGTCGTACTTCTTCATGGCCTCATCTCCGCAACTCATGCGATACTCGAGCAACGCCTCAAAGTTGTTTAATCCAACAGAGTCTTGATCAGTAGTGTTGGAACTGGTTACGGGAATGTTTTGCTCTCCTAACAACACAAGCGCTTCAAATAAAGACCTGAGATAATTTTTGTGTGTGTCTTCCTCTGGAGTTGTTTTTGGCTCCTCCTTGTCCACTTCAGCTTGAGAGCTTTTGATTTCTGACGGGGTGAAAAAAGTGGAGAACCAAATGATGCATTCAGCTTGTTTAAAAAAAAAAGTGCACATTTCTACTCACTTTTTCTTCCCCTGGTTTTCGTATCTTCATCCTTGAAAATATTTAATTAAAAAAAAAAGGGGTGGTATATATATGTTAGCAATAGTTCACACCAGAATTACACCATTATTATTAGTTTGCTTAAAGAGTGTCAAAAGGGTTCTTTTTTTTTTTCAAACACATACCATCTCTTTACTGCGCTTCACTTGTGCATTTTGAAGTTTGTTGGGATCATCAAATATAGTTGGTATGGCGTCATCCTTTATCGCTGTAACCGGCTCACTCTGTAAAACAAAGCCACATTAAAACAGGATACGCAAACAGTTGTAATTTGATACATGGATGGAGCTTTGTGGGTAAATGTTTAAACATACACACAGGACTTAACAATGGAAAATTAATATATTTGATCTCATCACATGACTTACACTGTCATCAGAAGTTTCAAAATGCTTTGCACAAAGTCGGTAATATCTGAAGAGATGTTCTGGTGATTTGTCAACTAGGTCTTCCCGCTGGCATTTTTCCACCCACATTTTACACCTGAAATGGGAAGTCACACTTTCATTTCATACTCTTTAAATATATCAATCATGTATTGTTGACAATAAATTGTACATTTTTGCCAATTATAATTAGAAGTACTTGGCATTTACTGGGATGAATCATACAATTTGGGTATCGAGCAAATTTTTAATTTTTTTAGGTTTTGTATTACATCATTCATCAATTTTTTGGACAAGGGAGCCTAATATATATGGTTACCAAGGTAACATTAAATGACTTACAACAGTCAGAAAAGGAATGGCACTTTTTTTGGTAATTTTATTACTTTTCAAATCATTGCACTCACATATAAACCATAAACTACTAACCAAAATCACGAAAGCATACCAAAAGAAAATGACAATAATAAAACACATTTAGAATCCTGGGCAACAGCAATTGGTCTATCAAGTTTGTCCATGTATCTTCTATTTTCTCCACTTCTTATTCAATTGTGGTCCTTGGAATATTTATTTTTACAATTTCGATCCTGGAGGTGAAGTCTTCAAGAGTTCAAGTGTTGTCCATCTTTGCACGTCTTTCTGTACCAATCTAGAATTTATAGAATTTCAATTTTTAAAATCAGTTATCTCCACTCACAGATATTAAATGGATTTCATTTCCTAGTTAAATTTGAAGGCTCTTCGTATTTCTTGTGAGGGAAGAATGACACCTTTTTTAATTTCGAATTGGAGCGCCAAACTGCTGACAAGGGAGATAAACTGTTTTAATGTCGGGACTGGAAGTTCCTTCGGGTGGCTTTAGAAAAACTGCATTCTTCACGATGTAAGAAAAAGTGGTACTGAATATAAATATCGAATTCTTTTGGTTGTTTTCCCAACCTGCGCTTTGTGCAAACTGAACGTAGAAATGACGGAACATCTGTGCGTGGCCATTTAAAAGCAGAAAAGGTGGTAAAATATCGAAAAAGGCCTGACGATTGACTTGTTCATTTGTTTGTTTGTTTGTTTGTTTATTGAACATAGAACATATATAGTAATAATTTGTCAGAAAATAAGGTAAATAAAATAGTAAAAGGAAAGAGAAATCAGTCATCATTCAGCATAATTATGTTCAATGGAGTAGGAGGAAGTAAAGAACTTATCTAGTCCTACCCCGTGTTATGTGTTTATAACACATAACACTTTAAAATGCTTTTAAAGAAAAGCATGTCTTTAAGCTTTTAGTACACGACTGTAAATATTGATCTGTAGTTTTGTTTGTTGATTTTACCTTTACTGATGAACACAACAGCTGATATAGTATGGTTGTTAAGCACAATATAATAAAATGTTCGGCGTGATTCGGTTTCTTGACATTACAACGTCAAAACAAAAGCGAAGACACAAATGCTACGATTAATTATTTTTTTAGAGACATTTCCATTGAGGAGCCAGTAATCAGATTCGGCTTACCTTTCTGCATCAAGCGGAAACCTGAAGAGTGAATACAAGTCCGATTTTAAACTCGTACAGTTTGGAGCAGCACACTGATTCTGCATTTTGTGTAGTTTGCCTCAATACTGGGTAGCGATGTGAAAGAAGTTCTAAAGGTAGCAAGTACTGCTAGCTGTAGCGCTCAACCGTTTTGGACAGATGGGTGGACTTCCGTTAGTGGATTTCAAAATAAAACGAGTTGCTCTGACATACAGACAGTACTGTACTGTACTGTACTGTACTGTACATCCAGACTTCCTCGTTAAACCAAAGTCTTGAATTCACTCATAGTGTATCTTTACTATTATTCGAGGTGGAAACACAGAAGTAAAGCTCTTTTTCGCGTGGTCGCCGTAGGTCTGGGAATCCTGCGATACCACGCGTTCATGAGCAAACAGTTCGACTATTTCGAAAATTAACTTCGGCAAACGCAACAGCGATCCTAAAATGAAAATTAAAAAAATCGGCCTGGGTGCCTTATCTTTTAATGACGTCACACAATAAGTGCGTCCGGAAGACAACAGGATGACGTTGAAGATCGCGGTTGGTCCTTTTTGTAGAATTTGGTTTGATTGATGGATCTATTTATTTTCAATCAAATCAATTTTTCATTTTCCATATTTCGACAAATCTCAAATACCAGCAAATAAAGCATGTGCACCGGAAATCGTGTAGGCACCTCCTATTGTAGTTAGCGTTCAAAGAGGTGTTTCCAAACCTGCAGTAGTTTTTTTACATTTACATGAAGATAAAGACTGGAAAACTAATTGGTTCTTCCTTAGACCATATTTGATTAGAAACAAAATAAAAGAGGTAAATTTCAAAATATTTCTTAAGTGTTAACCTACCCCGCGAAAATATACAATTAACATGGACTCAATGCGCTGTTTTTGGTCTAATGAAGAGGAAACAATATCCGATTTGTTTTGGGGAAAATGCTTGCATTGTTTGGACTGACTAAATCTGAATCCTCAAAAAAAACATTTCCAACATGTACTCTTTACTTTTTATCTAATTTTGATGAACGTAAATGTAGATACATTAATACATTTAGATAAAAATAAAAATACGTTTCCTCAGTAAATTTCATTTTTGTTTATTAAACCCTTGGTTGTGTATCCTGGAATTGAAGGCGGAACAGTATTCGTGACCAGTAATACTGGAATGCTATTTCGTTTCAAAATAATTCAAACCAGTGCGGTGCCTCGATCTCGTGCCTTGTTTTGACATATCCTATTGGTTGATTTGACACCCTCGCGAGATCATCCTAACCAATAAGAGTGTAGTAGCGGAAACTCAAATGATACAGTTCAAGCCAAGTGGCCGGTTTTGTTTTTTGTGTCACACTTTTGCCACATTATTGAGCTCTTCCACTTTACAACACACGTTCAATCGGAGGGTAAGTTGTCTTAGATATATTGACTGATGTCATTGTTCATACGAGGCGATAAATCGCAATGTTTGACGCTGTTCAAGCAAACTAATAATGGATAGTTTGGCTCGGCATGAGCTTTGATTTCCTTATTTTTAGTCCTGTTTTTGTGCTTTCTACAGCCTTTGCTATTCATTTATGGTATTTTGTTTGTAGTTGTATGCATTATTTTTTGCTCCTTGTACAGCAATTTGTTTAGAGCGGTGGTTGTTTTTAACTCATTCAGTACCAACCAATTCTGGACCAAGTCTGAAAAGACGTTTAAAAATGTCTTTGGGAGTGAATGAGTTAAGTACTCTATAAATATAGTTGAGTGAGCAACATCTTCAGTTCCTGCAGAAATTGCTCCAGACAACTACTAGTAACGACTAAATCGCGATCAAAGGGCTTTCTCATACTAATAATTTCCATCAAGTCATTGTCTTAGTGAATAGAATTACGCCGGTCTCTCTCTTGAACGCCACAAAATTGAATGAATAAGATAATGTCGATGGTTATTCTACCATGACCAATAATTCTTGTTATTTTGCCGTAAACGGCTCCGATTGGCCAATTACTCCAGATCAATTTACAGCATTTTCTATTTCATCTTCTTGTCACACAGTAAATGTTGCAGTCATGCTGAAAGTGTACAATACGCTGTCAGTACAAAGAAAACGATGTTGTTGTTTTTAGTTTAAGGTTATACTATTTAATCGTCGATTCGATCTGATGTATTCAGTTTGATATATTGAGTGGAGTTTATGATTTATTGTAATTATTACAATGTCCTAATCTTATGTTTTAGGACAAACGAGTGAAATATCTCGAGGTTGCGCTTGCACCATGAGCAACATTGCTGTTTCAAGAAAAACCCCAGCCAACAGAAAAGTAAGTTTCTTTGTCACCTTATTGCGAGTAGCATTTAAAGAGGTCCGATGATGGAAAACTGACTTTAATTGCTTAGTTACATATATATATAAATATGTATACAGTACATGATTTATCGATTTCCGAAAATGTTGATGAAAGCAAGCTGTTCACATTCACGGTGAGAGCCTGTTTAAAGCCACATTAGATGCATTCATGTGAACTGAAAACATATTATCTGGTGAGGACAGACATACCTTTATCCGAGAACACAAAGCAATAAAGGCTGGACCTCCGCTGCAATATCAATATTGTTTCTTTATCCCTAAAAAAAGGAAAACACTGTTGTACTGATTGGACGCCTGACAAGGAGGCATACAACAATGCTCAGCAGTAGTGCCTCTTGTTTGCTGCAACTCAAATTTTTTTCATTTTTCTTTGCGAGAACAGTGGTGACAAGCAGATAGTGTTTCAAACAACCGGAAATAATTGAGCTGGTTGAGAATTTTTACGAAAGGTACTTTAATGAAGCATGGCTTTGCCCTGATAATCAAAATGGCAAATGCCTGTATGTGAGTTTTTATGTAAATAACAGCGGACATGTTCCTGTGAATATGTGTGCTTCACTATACTTGAAGAATGCGGGTTGTTTTATTCTTTCTCTCAGTGTTAACTTAGCCATTTTGGTTATATGTCACTTGAAATATCCATGTAGATGGATAAAGGCATTAAATTAGAATTGGGAACTTGGATCTGCAGTGCCAAACCAGTCTAAAGCATCTGGTGAACGGTTGTAAATTTTTTATTTTTTGATTGCTCTAAAAGTTTGTTTTGAATTGTTTCAGGGAAATAAGGAGAATGCTCAGCCTGGTGATGGAGTCAAGTCTTTCATCAGAAGAGATTTTTCAAAATCAACATCAGCTGTCTCTGTCCAATGTAAAAGCAATAGGAAACAGGAGATGCTGGTTAGAAATGGTGTCAGTAAAATCACCTCCAAAATACAAGACACGAAGTCGACATCTGGTAAGGTTCTGAAAGGCAAGTCCAGACAGAAAGATGGGAACGGTGGTGCTGACTGTGAGGTCGAACAACCTGCACGGAACCAGGCCATTCTTGCTGAACAGATCGTGAACAATGAAAAAGTAGTTTCAGATACCACAAGGGCACCGGTTGCGGTGGCTTCATTTAAATTTGCCCCCGGCCTCTACAAAGGTAAAATTGTGGAGTCAAAAATTGGATCACTTTGGAAGTCAAGTGCGACAGCTCGAGGGGCGGAGTCAAAACCAGCACCACCCAAAACAGAGAGCCAAAAGGTTGTGAATTTGACAAAAAGCAGGTCAAAGTCTGTTGCTGATGTCCCTGGTCGCAACCTCCAAAAATCTGGCCCAATGACGTCTAAATCGCTGTTGGATGGACGCGTGCAAGCATCCAAACCTGGACCCAGTGGCCGTCTTACAGGACCTCGCTCTGCCCGCCCTCCGACCTCCTCTACTGTCTCGGCAACATTAAGACCCACCAGCTCCAGAAACACAACAGCGGCACCCATGAAGCCAAAGATTGCCGTAACTGATAAGAAGGTCAAGAAGCCTCCTGTCACAAGCACCCTCAGCCAGTACAGATGTACAGAAACGACAGAGGAAAGAAGGTGAACGTCTTCATCTAAAATCCTGATTGTTTGTGCTTGACATTTTGCCGGTGAGGCATGCTCAGTACTTTCTTATCATTGCAGGGCAAAATTAGCTGTGTGGCTGGCTTCCAAGGGCAAGACTCTCAAGAGACCAGCTATGACAAGCACACGCACAGAAACAAAAATATCTGCATCTGTAAATCCTAAAGCCAGTGTGAAATCCCAGGCTCATGTTAAGGGACAGCGGGATGATGCAAAGACAGAACAAGAGCCCAGTCTGGGCCAACCAAAACCGGAGCACACAGCCCAGGAAGCTCCTGAAACTGTGCAAATGCAGCCTCCAGTGAAAATGAACACAAGTTTCGACCTAGAAAATGTTGATTCAGATTTGCCTGCTGCGCAGGATGGATTTGATGATGTAAGGGGGTTAAAATAATACAATTGCACTATGCTTTGTTGCATTTAACACTTACTTTGCTCTTTATTGTATTTTTAGGTTGTTCTGAACCTGTGTGATGTTCTGGATGCCATGCAGACGCCTTCAAAATACCAGGATGGTGAGTGCAGTTTTATAGAGTGTAAAATGCAGTGTAGCATAAAAGAACAAGATGGTTTATACCAGAACAATGTATACAAGCAGGAAAAAAAATACTTTTATAATACAAGGTGTCCTCTGTTTGGTCCAGTCATACTCAATAACAAGAAGGTGGCACTGGTATTTTGTCAATTTGGTATGGTCCAGTATTTTGTAACATCAAAGCAACCTGTACAAAGTAGAAGGTGCAATTATTTTTATTTTTATTGCACTTAATATTTTGTACATTCAAACAGCTTGGGCGTGTAATTTATTCGTGTTTGTTGTGATAATTTGACTTGCACTTTATCAGATGAAACAAATGCACTGTTGTTTCATCTGCATGCAACAGTGAAGATCATAATGAAACTAAGGAAATATTAAACGCAATTACTTTAATGGGTGGAGTCAAATGTGTCAGAAAATAACTTTTCATTTGAAGAGTCTCTTGAAATGCCAACATGGCTTTTCCTGGCTCAAGTTAAGGTAGTTTTGATACTAGTATTGGACGATATGGGGGGAGGGGGGATCTATCACGATATTGGCCATTTTATATAATGATATACCGTGATATCTTTATAGGTATTTTATAAACAAATGTATATGTACAACACTATGACTACTTACCTTTTCTCATTTTATGTTGAAGTGACATTAAACGGACCCGAAAAAAATGATTAATGCAGTCAGTAAGTGCTGCTGAATAAAATGATCAAATGTAAACAAAAGCAAAGTAGCCTGCATATTTTTGCACAAATGTGGATATCAATCTAAATGAGGCACAAAAAAAGGTTTCTGGCAGAAGGCGATGACAAAAAAAAAGATGAGGTTTACTGTAATGTAATTGTGAAAACATTTGTTTTGCAGATCTCAAAAATCCAAGTCAAATCCCAGTACTGTACCGTGAAAACAAATCACATTTGTAAAATATTCATTCAACATAGAATATGCATTCACTTTCTCAGTCGCTTATCTTCATTATAATACGTTGTATCTTGGAGTCAACTCCTCCTGGTTGACGTACGAGACACCCTAACATTTTCTGTTTAGTTTAGCTGTGTGATTAGTTTGAATAAAATTATATATTTCAATTTTTAAAATCAGTTATCTCCACTCACAGATATGTGAGTGGAGATAGTTATCTCCACTCTGCAGACCCTTATGAAATTGGCTGCTCTTTTGCTGATCAACGTTGGATACGCGCCGCTTTGACGCAGTTCCAGCAAGACCTCTGTGAAGTGAACTCCGTCACCCAAGCACTTTAATTCCGGTCTTTCACGTTGACATTACGTTAGCTTAGCAAATTAGCATGGCTTCTCCGGCTTTCCCTCTGTTAGTTACTCCTCGTAATCCCTTCGTGAGAACGATACTTGTAAGAAGTGTAGTTTATTCGCTGCCATGGAGGCTGTAACTGAGTTAAGAGCGAAATGGCAACGTGTTTAGCAGGCAGTAATAGCCAACCGAAGCTAGTTGCTGAGCTTAGTATCGCGAGATTCTGCTGCGTCTCGTCTCGATCTGCCGACTACCTGGCTGCAGGTGACGTAGGCAGAACATTGAAACTTTCTGGGACTTCTCTGTTCAATTATCTGGAAAAACATCCCTCAAAAAGCTGTGATTGTCAGTTTTGCTTTTCTTTGTGGCTCGAATTAATAATTGGTATGCTAGCATAGTTTGAAGGTGAACCCAGCATGCCTTGAGCGATTAAAAAAATTGTACAAAGTAAATAATTGTGAATAATTATGGATTTGTTCTTGTTAGTACATTCTTGCCGAACACAGCAGTATTTATTTGCACTCACCCACCCCGTTATTTATTTATTTTCTTTGACTCTTTGGCACCGCAGGTGTGTTATGAAAGGTGACGGGGTATTGTGATTCGCTTCCCCGTAGATTTGCTCAGTCTGCCACCTAGCCGCAGCGGTGCAACATGAGATTGAAAACTGATAGCTTTTTCCTACCAAATCGAGATGTACTTGACATATTAAATGGCTGCAGTATGCAACAGATTACAAAGTAGAAAAAAAGTTCTATCTGTATGAACGAACACTGTGATAATAGGAACGTAAAACTGGTTTTAGGAGTGACTTCCAGCTGATTCCAATGCCAATATTGCTGAAGATGGGCGGTGGTAATAATGGGGTCAGTTCATAACATTGGTTAACCAAGTTATACTACTTATTTTTTTTAATCAGCGATGCAAGTAAACTTTTCTAGATGAATTATCCGCGCTGATTCTGAATCTGCCCTAATGGTTTTCTTCATTTCATCAGGCTTTAATAATTGATACATTTATGAAGTCAGGGCACGTTGTAGCAAAAAAAAAAAAAACGTCATAGTTGTAAAATCCATATTGAAAAAGCTTTTATAGGTCAAACTTAAATACAAAAATATTTCAAAAGCCTAATGTGCTACGGCAAAAGTAAAAACATTTTAGAAGTCGTCGTCAAAAAATACATTTCGGGTCCACTGAGCCACATTTGATTTAAATTTGCTGAACGGTGAAATTCGTCCATCCCTTGTGTGCACCGCTTTCCAATTCTCACAAGTACAATTTCTGGATCTGAAGAGATCTTGGGTACAAAGTCTAATTTTGTGATGATTTGCATAACCTGATGCCGATGTCTTCCCAGAACTACCACAGAGCACAGACATGTGCAACATTGCTGAAGAGGAGGAAGGAGCTACGGAGGATGGATGTGTCAAGGACGTGTCTAAGAATGAAGATGCCAAGGAGATGTTGACAGATGAGAGTAAAAAGAAAGTGCTGATGGATGAAGAAGTTCAATGTGATGATTCTGACATGGACAGCATGCCACAGACGGGTCATGCCTACGTTGTAAAATACAGTATCAAAACAACACCGTATTTGCAAAGGTAAACTGTCGGCTGTAATCTCAATCATAGAATTAACATCCTATTGTAATGTGAAAGGGGAACTCAACTCGAGATGTCAAAACTTTTATGACCTTCATATGTTGCAGCGTGAAGAAAACAATCGAAGGCGAGGTCCAGACAAGCACCTCGAGGCGGAAAAGCAACATCAAAGATCTGAAGTTTCTGACGCCCGTGCGCCGCTCCCGTCGCATCGAGCGCAAATCTTCATATCTGCCGTCGTCCGTGCTCGATCATGACCCGTGTGTGTCATCGCTGGCCGAGCTGGTTAAACTGGATGACAGTCTCAATGCTTACGTCTACAGAAAAAATTCTGCTCTTACGGATGACCTGCCAGACCAGGTCAAACTGTAATGATGCACATGGTATGCCTGTACTGTATACACATTGTTGGTTTAAAAAAAGTGTATATATTTTCGGACTGAAACTAAACAATGTGACCATATTTTTCTGTCTACTAATTTTAATATATCCAGTGATCTTATTTTTTGGTTTTGATGAAATGTTAACATTTGCCTTTCCACTTTTAAGTTCTGAATGTACTGACTTTTACTTATATTTTCACAACTATAGTAGCTCACTACAATAAAGGCAAGTTTGTCTGACCTTTTAACAAGAGTTTCATTATTTTATTTTTTATATGAATACCACTTGTCCATTTGAAAATATGGGGGGAAAGGAGCCCACTTGAGAGAACGAACACAAAAACTAAAATGGTCAATAATATAAACGTGAAACTGACAAAACAAAAACATTCAATTAAACCATTTCTTTTTAAAAATGCTTCCACGAATGTTGTGCACAATGGAATGGAATCTCATGACTGGCATTTTGCATCAAAATATGCTGCCTAGTGCCCAATAGCTTGGGCTCAGCCGCAGATCATGCTCAGGGTCACTTGCTACATTAACCCAGAAAATTATAGTCAGTGTTTTTAATAAGATTGTCAAGTTGATTTTTTTTCTCTTAACCATTTTTACTAGAGTAGGTATAAAAAGTACACACTCAAATGTCAGGTTTAAAAAAAAAAAAAGCTAATCCTGACTGCTTATATAATATATACACACACACACACACTTTTTAACACTAGTGATTTGTTTATAGTAACACAATGATGCCTATGCAGAAAAAAAACACTACCTCCAGTTAAGCATGACAAAACATCTAGTATGTTGTACAATCCCACAAATTGCTCTATAAGAAACATATGGAGGCAGTTATCTTTGTTAACAGAGTGAACAATTTCTAGTTTGGCACATTTAATGTCTCTGTCACGAAAGCGAGAAAGGCAGAAAGGAAGATGCCAGAAAAGTAGTACTGTAGTCACTATGGCGATTGGCAAAAGAATATGGCTACTTTTTATGCTGGTGCAAAGTACCAGTTTATCATTCTTACTATTGCGATTCATCCAGTCACCTCTCTTTAAATTGCCATCAGTATCACCATTTTCCATTTGGGATCACAAATTACCTTTGACAACTGACGAGATATCGCTGTGATAAGAGTCAGAAAAACAGCTCGTCCCGCTGACACAGAAAAAAAATTAAAGCACAACAATTTTCCCCACGTTGAAACCTGCTTTATTCGACCACATTATACAAAATGAAAAAGGTCTCTTCTGTCTTTTGGCCAGTTTGTCAAATTAGACTTTCCACGATCAGAATGGGTAATAGGAAAACCTCCTCCTTTGGATTCCTTCTCAGACATTTTATTATAACAATTAAAAAAAAAAAGATTCTCACATACACACCCACACAAATCTCTTTGCAATTTTCTTCCCCAAAACAAACCGTATAAAAAAAGTATTGTTGAACAGCTCATCTGCTGACCACAGGGGAAGGTGTTCAGTGCTGTGCGCAAACAGGGTGTTTCATTTTCTTCAAGGGGGGGATTATGTTCTTGAAAGACCCCGGTTGTCCAGATCTTTAACCTACAAATTAGAATGAATAATAAAGTGAAAATAAATATGGAAAAGATCTTTGTTGGAGACTAAAACAATAGGCAAAACATACAAACATAAAACATTTTTAATGGATTTTTTAAAAAATGGTGTTCGTATTTCAAATGAAAACACGGATGATACGGATATGCTAACGTTGATGGTCACCCCAACACCCAGATGTGCTCACCACCATACCATTCTGCCATAATTTACAAATATCATATTTTTTATTTTATTAAATAGGATTCTTTGACAAAACCTTTTAAAACCAGGATTTTCACCCCCTCTAAATGTTTACACAGTTCTGACATGTCTTTTCTTACGGTTTTATTGGGTGCTCTATGAAAAGAAGGTGACGTTTAAATCAAGTTTAATCTCAATGTGTCAACTAAGTGCCGTTGACAGATGCCTTTGCGCAAAAAAAACAACCCAGTGAGGAGAGCCCTACCTTGTATATCCTCACAAGCCAGTGTTCTGTCGTGTAGGCCTCTTCCAACACATCCAGTTCAAAGTCTTTGTTGCCAATTTCAGCGTTCCTCACTCTGTCATAACCTGGTGGGCGCTCTGCAAAGATTATCATTACACTTCAATGCACACAATTGAGCACTTTTGCATTTAAAAAAATAACACAAAAGAGACATGCAACTCATACATATACATAATTGAATTTGGGGTCATGTCCCGTGAATGTAGCGCAAGTTTCAGACACTGATAAACTAAGAGCACTTGACTCATCAAAGTTACTCACTGGCCTCGGTGTAGACCTGGCCGAAGCGGTAATAGCACATCTTATACATGAGGCAGTTGAGCAGCACGGGCGAGCCTTCGCGGTCCACGCGGAACTCCCCCGTGGGCGTGTAGTAATCGTGCTCCTTGATGTGCTTCCCTGTGTCAGTGCTGCCGCCAATACGGACCATCCACAGAAACTTGTTGATATCTGTGTGAACACAATTGCAGATCACAGATGAAATATTTCTTGGTACTTTGTATTTCTAGGACGAGCAATTAATGACAAATCCAAAAATTTCTTGCACAGGGGACCTCTCAAATCAACTGTGTAGGATTCGCAAATTCACCTATTTTCTATTTTTCTTATTTTTTTTAAGTCTATCTTGCATTACGCACAGAAAAACTCACCTGTTCATGATTTTATGTACGGCGAGGGGAGAAAAAAAAAAATCGAAACACTCTTTGCTTTGTTCTGTGGCAAAATAATGTCAACAGTATAAAAGGTATTTTACTAGAGCTTCTATTTCATTCAGACAACGAACCATTGCCGTTTGTTGTAGCCATACAATCAAAAGACATCAACCAAATTTCCACAAATCTAACAGCAGCCATGTT
This sequence comes from Hippocampus kuda, assembly GCA_901007745.1. Lineage (NCBI taxonomy): Eukaryota > Metazoa > Chordata > Actinopteri > Syngnathiformes > Syngnathidae > Hippocampus > Hippocampus kuda. The sequence continues at coordinate 58,430 of CAAKHF010005198.1, forward strand.
CAGACTTGTGATTGACAGTCAGCAGCAGAGAATAAATAAGATGGTGGCGCCCGTGTCTGCTGTGGCACATGACAGTATCACTCAACTAGGACTAAAAATGGCATCAAAACTAGTGGAAGTCATCACAACAGGTCATTGGAAAAATAACTTTCCATTAAGAAACATGAGTGAAAATGCATCCTGTATTTAGGTAAGCATCAATTTTGCATGTTTGACTTCGCCGTAGTTGTAACATACCATCCGAGGAATAACCAGTCAGCCCTCCAAAGATGACCAGGACGTAACTGACATCCAGCTCCCTCATAATCTCATAGGCTCTCTCCTCCGTGGACGCCATGGCCTAAAGTAGACGAAGCCCGTCAGAGAGATTTGTCATGAGCGTGGCACCTCTTTCTGGTTGCTCTACTCACTTGGCCAACTCTCGAGATGTGCGTGTTATTCCACGTGTTATTGTCCACTAGAATGGTTCGATTTGCCATGGCAGTGATCTGGTAGCCATAATCCCACCATGACATGACTTTGGCATCCTGAAATAAAATCATGCAATTTAGCATAATGCGAGTGAGTTCAGCATGCATCGATCTATTGTCTCTGGAGCCCTACCCAATATTTTGGGATATTACTAACCTCCGGGGTATTGTGGCGAAGCCAGTAGTAGGCCTCTCTGAAGTCATCGAATATGATGCGGCTGCCATCCCCTCCACGAGCAGACAAGACAATTGAGGGAGAGGAGTAGGCTTCGCTTGTCACCCAGGTTGAGTGGAAGGTGTACGTGATTAGGAAGAAGGCCATGACCAGAATCATCCCAGACGCAACCTACAAAAGACAACACCACCGATATTTAGCATTTTACGTGTGCACTCACAGTGGCATCTTGATCGTAATCAAATGTGTCAATTCATCCATTCAAGGGATCAGATGACATTTTTAGAGTCACCCTGGACTGGTAAGCAGCTAAAAAAAGTCACTGCGATAACAAGTTAAGACAATCATCGTCTTTCTCGAGTCGATTGACCGAACGATATATTCAGGGGCTGTGGAGGAGATTCGACGGAGAAGTCGTTCCAGGCCTGAGCCTAAACTTGCTGCAGGAAAACCAATGGACCACCATGCTGCCAATTTCTCAATTTGGCCAACTAATCTTACAGAATTGTGGTCACCAATGGCAATTTGGCCGCGTGGGTTCAGTTCCAACTCAGTGACAGCATTAATGCGAGTAGTTGTCTCTTGATTTGCTCTGTGATTAGTTCTTTTTTTTTTTTTTAATTTGTTTGAATTTTTGGGGAAAAATAAGAGTTCAGGAGTGAAACATATATTTTAGTC
>CAAKHF010005198.1:68470-97131 GCA_901007745.1 Hippocampus kuda
GACACAGACTCCTCTCCTGATGTTTAAGATAAGATAAGATATCCTTTATTTCCCCAGTGTGGGACAAATAAAGGTTATCTTATCTAATCTTAAATGCTGAGCATAGACAACTTAAAAATGTTCTCCTGCCTCTTTCAAACACAGCGCATCAAAGTCCCGTCAGTTCTTATTTCCACACAGCTCATCTCCAAATACCAGTTTCTTCAAACTTCATTAGTGCGCTTGAATGTAACACCCAGGTAAGAAAACAACTTATCATGTGAACACACACTTTGCACCTCATTATCTATATGTATGGAGCAGACAAATGCATGATCAAGCCAAATAGGGAAAATAATGTACATCCATGGAATTAATGCTTTACCTGATGATATATGATGAAGGCAAGGCTGTCAACAAAGCCATGGGCAAACCAAAGCCAAAGTAATAGGGCCAGTTCCTCTCAATATTGGACAGCCGTTGGTGCATCTCGATGCCTTTAAACCGTCAATCACTTTCAGTTTGACAAACATGACATATGCATTATGTTTGTGTCAAAAGTACCGGGCTATCATCTTACCGTGGTTGAACCAGCGATACTCAAAACAGTACAGGGAATAGAGCAGAGACATGTGCAATAGACTGACCATCTGTCCGATGGCATCGATAGGAAACAGGCTCACAATCATACCCTAGAGGACACAAATGCACAGTGTCAGTCTGACAGAACTCACCTTTACTTCATGTGTGTTTAGCACGAAGATATTCATCCCCTTTCAAAAGTATCAACAGAAATTGTGCTCAAAACAATACCAGTTAAAAAAAAAGTTCACGAAGCAAATCCCAACCCCGACATTCTGCATGCTGTAGGAAGAGGGTATAGTATAAGGTTAACCACAATTACAAGCACCTAAGAGGAAATTTGGAGCACAAAAATGAGTTTTGAGCGCACAACAACTGTTTTTGTGTACTTGTCCGCCCGAACCAGTGAGGAAGATAAACAACGACAAAGCGCGCGAACGCACGTGCAACCATGTGTGGCATACGTACGCATGCTGAATGAAATCGTGCTTTAACCTTAACATTGGTCATTTATAACCTTAACTTCTTTAAAGGAAATGACCAGTTACAACTCTTGCAATAAGATTATATTATTCATACTAACATGATCAAAAAACTTTGAATGGATACATGGTGTAGAAGTAAGGACTGACTATCCCCGATGTTAACCAGCTCCGACCCTCTCAGTGTCACACTACATTGGCAAGTAAAAAATGTCCTATGATAAAATGAGCCAGCTAAAAAGACAAAGTAGCCCTAAGACGAATGCTCAACTCAGAGTGTGAGTTTGCTATATTTATGAACAAGAAATTAATGTTAATGTACCGAAACTGCCTCAACGAGAGCGCAACGTAGTAGCAGCATCTTCCACAAATAAATATTTACGGAGCTCTGCTGGAGGAGCATGGATGTCAACAGCGTTGCACATTACAATACACTTTGGTGGACAGTCCTTGAAAATTAAGTTTTACTGCCATATATTTGGAAGAATATTTTTTCCTCTTGATAGTTGTGTTTTATTGAATTGGATTTTTAATCGGTTGAATTGTTTCTAAGTTTATCTTTAATCAATGTAATTGTTTTCCCCATTTTCAAGCGGTTAAAAAAAGATCAATAATGACTGAAATGAAATATTTATAACATGAAACATTTTTCAGCCATATCACCCAGCCCCACTAAGCATACTATATTTCAAACGGCATTTCATTTTAACTTTAGATTGACCAGTTTATTTGACTTCTCCAGAGTTGCATTGACGTTCTTATCAAATCGTAAATATATCTTAAAATGAAATTACCTATACAGTATTCAGCGTTTTTTCCCCCCTTCCGGTCCATATTTTGAACAAAATAAATAAATAAATAAATAAATAAATAAATAAATAAATAAATAAATAAATAAATAAATAAATAAATAACCATTTAAAAATACAAAATTCAATAATTAGCAATATCGACCAATACAAATTACACATATTGTGATGTAATATTCAGCCCCGACTAACCACACATTCAAGGTGCAAACCTGAATGAGGAAGAGTGCCTGGAGGAGGAGGTTGAAGAGCATATCTGCGATGATCTTGCTCACACTCGGGAATGGTTGCACTTTACAGCCAGACACTTCGAATGCTAAGTCAGCTATATCCTGCAACAGGTACACAACTATCAAGACACAAATATGGTATGGATCTGTATGTTCAATGTAACCAAAAATCAGAACCTCAATGGCCCTATATGATAACGAGAGCCCCCCTCCCCCCCCCCCACACACACACCCTTGTTAAATCATGAGTCAACATTGATTAAGCATTGTTTGGAAAGCTGAGTTCAAACTCAGCCTGATCAATGCCCAATTTGTTGAATCAACATATCACTTACACATTTGCACAAAATTGTTCGTATCCCACTGTTAATGAAAGGAAAATCCACATTGGTCACAGGCATAACTTGAATCAGGCCTATGTACCGGTAATAAACACACAGAATAAAAATGAAAATCCGACACTGACTTAGAATTTTGGTTCAACAAAATTGTGAAAATCACCAAAAAAAACAAATATACAGTGATCCCTCGCTACTTAGCGGTTCGTTTATCGTGGGTTCAGTGCGTCGCGGATTTTTCCAAATATATTTTTTTAAATATACATGGAGTACAGTACTGTATATGTTGCTCTATGTGACTCCGCTGTTGTTTTGCAGCTTCTCGCGGACTGTTTGCGGACTTAAAAAATAATAATAATAATAATAATTTTTTTTACCTGTTTATGTTAATTGGACGCTACTTCGCGGATTTTCGTTTATCGCGGGTGGTTTTGGTCCCCATTAACCGCGATAAATGAGGGATTACTGTATAACGTATCATCAGAAGCACCTGGTCTATTTCAAGTGTGTGCCATCATTTTTGTCCGGGCCTGTTTCATGTGTTTCTTTACTAAAATTATTCTGTTGAAGCACAATTCAAAAGCAGTGTCTGATTTTCAGTGATTCATTTTCATTCCATTTTTTTGTATACTATTAATTTTGTCATATTCACATTATTTCTGAGACCGCGCAAGTTTCTTTCATGAACTGAGGGGAGTCGACACTTTTGTTCATGTCTGGACAAATATACAAAAAGTGAATGGGAATGTGTGGCAGACTTGTGTTGTTGGTATTTTTTTCTTATGCAGATAAAATAACACGTTTTTGTGGGAAATGGACATGAAAGTACATCCCACTTTGTCTGCCGCTGAGGGGAAGAAGACCCTTAACACAACACGTGGTCATTCAGAAAAATGCTGCAACATTGGGGGACCAACCTGAAACCAGATAGCGTTGACAATCTTGCTGAGGACAAACAGTGGGAGAACCCACAGAGCACTGAAGACAGATGTCAGGATGAACTCCAACCATGACCAGACATTGCCATGGAGCGAGGGGTCGCCTGTAGCAACAAAAAAAATGTTCTCTGAGGAGGATTTCACAACTGAACTGTTCATCGCCACGGTTAAATCTTCATCTCGAGTACATACCAATAATTTTTGCAGATAGAGTCTGGAGTAGTGGGATAAACACCCGGTAGAAGAGAAAAAGACTGAGCTACAGAAAACAAAATAATAAGATTAAATATTATCAGAAGATGCTGAGAGAAGAATTTCTTTTCAATTTTCAAGAGTGTCATGATTCAACACGATCCTCACAGACATGTACATTGAGCCTCTTACCCAGAAGACTCCTCCATTCCAGGCACAGCACTGAAAGATCCTGCTGGCTACTTTGGGGTCACTAAAAATAAGTAAGTAAAAAATAAAAGTAAAAATGAACAAAAATATATATATAATCCAAATCACTATTGCATACGATTTACCCTCATTACAAATTTAATTGACTCCCTGAGCCCATTTGTAACTTGAAATGTTCATACATTACCCTTACTTTTTTAAATTTTTTTAATTTAACCAGTGTGTGGTTTAAAATATAATGCATTATACAATGCATTATAGATGAGCACCAAACAACCACCTTCGGTGCTCATTTGAGGACCACGCCAAAATTTTTATGGGCACCTCTGGGTTTAAATCAGTGATATATTACAGTAATTGTATTAGTTTGGATTGCAATCCTTCGAATCAATGCAACTGTTTGACATACTTGTCAGGTTTACGCTCCTCACTTTGAGCCCGTCTCTGTGCCAAAGCCCCGCTGGCCCTTCTTCGCCGCTGTTCCTCCCTTTTCTGCTGGATGCGGGAATCCAGCTTGGAGATGGTTCCAATCCCAAGTATGGAATCCTTGATCCCCTGCAAAGGTCCCAGGTGAAAAAGAGAACATAAGTTCTGAAATATATACGTTATTGGGGAAAAAATGTGTAGAAAACAGGAATTTGTCATTGATGACAATCCTCAAAAATCTGTGTGTAACAAATGTCGCTAATACAGTAGTCCCTTCATAAACTCAATGCCAGAGTCTAAAAACCAGAGGTATGACATCAGGCTTATGTATTATTACAACATGCAACATATCTGAATGTGCTGTCAGATCACTTTTTAAAAGATGAATGTGCAAAGCTGATATCTTTGTTTCATGCTCATAACACAAAAGGTTTATAGTCGTGTATGTATGCTCTGGAAGACACAATTTTGTTAATACATGACCAAAAGCAAAAAACAGTTTAGCCAAACGTATTATTGACATATGATCAAATCTGAACATTTTTTTATCACATCTTATTCCCTATACCATCACCATGAGTTCCATCATGTGATAACCTCCACCAAAGTCTTTTAGAGTGCAAACATATCAGGAAAAAAAATGTGTAGTGGGTATCAAAATGCAGTTTGAGGGCAGATCTAATCATTCATGACATTAGTGGACGAACACCGATACCGGGCATCTGTATCGGGCTGCTGCAAGCATTATTTCAAAGTATCGAGGCTATGAAGGCTGGCCTGGGGATACCCAGTCACTGACGTGAAACTGCATTCATGTCAATCCTCTCAAGTGCCCATTATGATGCAATTTCTGTCATTATATGTATGGGTTGATATTAATGCTTCAAGTGCATCATTAGTGTTGCGATCAAAATGTATACTTTAATTTGTTAACTCAAATTCTGCATAGCGGTCTGTGGTTCTCTGAAATTCCATCCCTGTCTATCCACTAATATGCCCGCCTTATGCAATTTCTGTGACTCAACGTATGTTTATAAGGTTTATGTTTTTGCTTGGAGAGCATTATTAGTGTGCTGCTACCAACATGATACTTATAATATCCAACGGTTGTGCCATATGGCTAAAATGGATTTTTTTTGTCAGATATGTTGATAACAGCAAGTAATCAAAATAATGAAATTTACGATGTCGTGCAACTCTGCTTTATAGATAAACAATTTTATGCTACAACAAATGTGTTTGCTGCGTTTGCATGCGTGTGTGTTTTAAGTGCACTAATGCGTGTGTTGTGCTGTGTCAATTTGTCCATACACGACCATAGTAAGAGTTGGTGGTTGGGTGTGTTGTGTGGCTTGGAGAAAAAAAAAAAAGATGACCACATGATGAGGATTGTGTATGCATTGATGCATTAAACGGCAATGTGAACTATGCCCAATTGCGTTTTTTTAGGGTCCCCATTGTTGGAGGCGATACTTGTAACATATAAGTGATAACTTCACCATACAATATGTTACATTGGATGGCTTTTTATTAAAACAAAACGAAGGAGAACAACTCACAGGTACAGTTTTACAAGGTGTGCTATTTTATCCACTGGTAATTTTGAAATGATAAATATGGCCATGTAACGTTCTAACACAATCAATGTGTACTGTCCATATACACTTGACAGCAAAAACGGAAGTTGGTTTCTTGTGCATGTGCTTTGCAAGGACTTGTAACATTTTAGGACATCAAGTTTCATACACACACAATTTCCATTTCCTGTTCGATGGTTATTATCACACTTTTACTTTTTTGTGAATTTGTATGATGATGGTTATGTTGATGTAATAAAGTCATTTTGGGACTTTCAACTTTGGAAGTGGCAAGGCTGTACAAAATATTTTTCACAAGAAATTTGCCAAGTGCATCGGTACTTTTGGTTTCAGTGCCAGTGTAATCTACACGGGTGTGTCATGTGCTGTGGATTCATGTGTGTGCTGCTGACCGTCGCAACATTGCGGAGGAAGGCCCTGACACTGTCTGTCATCTCTGTACCAGCTGCAGATCCATCAACTGCAGAAGGAATGGGGACTGTTGACCTGTTGGTCAGCTCTCATGGCAGAAAAATATTCACCCTGTAACCTGCCATAAACCAGAGAAAGTACAACGGATCAGAAGAGTGATCGGAGGCAGACCTAGACAAAGACAAATGAATGTGAAGATTAGATAGCCAAACAGCTCTGCACAGCAGTGTTAGCTTATACTCCATTATTACATGGATACAATTCATAATGAAATAAGAGGGAACATGTAGGGCTGCACGATATTGGGAAAAACATGCGATATGGGTGTTGAAATGCCGTAAATTATAAGCAGGCTCACACTTAGCTAATTAATTGTAATAATTTAGAATTTTGATTGGATAGATAGATAGATAGATAGATAGATAGATAGATAGATAGATAGATAGATAGATAGATAGATCGATAGATCGATAGATAGCTATGCAGTAGATGTTCTTCATGTTACCTGGCTTTTTCTACATTAAAGAACATGAAAGATCAAGAAGAAAGCCACTTTCAAATATGTAAACACCACAGATGAAAGAGCCCTAGTTCACTTACACACTAAGAATCGAAATAATCTAATTTGCGTTGTTACATTTCGGTGGGATAAACACACAGGGGTCGAATTAAACATGAAACCAGATCAATTCCAGAGAATTTGTGACATCGAGAAATTTTATATTGGTTCCTACTATATACTGTTTTAGGAAGGCATTTAGCATGCTATCTCAGGGTTACCCGACGTTTAGCGTATACATTTTCTTTTTGCCTGCCGAAAAGAGCATCGATAGTATGGCACGTCAACATTTGCCTTTAAATGTTGGTTTCAATTTTATGTCTGGTCTCACAATTTGTCGGCACACAGCTAGCATGTTTGTTTACGCTGCTACCTCACAAGAAATGTTCAACACCTTGTGCAACTCTTGTGATAACTGACAAAAAGAGACAACACTTAACTACGCGAGGAAAGCGCCCAGTCATTGGCAGTGTCGTCCTTACCTCATGCGTCAAGCAACTGGACAAACAAACATTTCTTGTTTGTCTTCCCCTTGTATGTGGCTTGTGGCAGCGCCAACAACAACAAGAACGCTGACTGAATAGACGATCAAGGGCCGGGGGGAAAATACACATTGCGCAAGCTCCAACTGTGAAGGATGCTGGGAAATGTAGTTTTTATTACTATTTCAACCCATAACTGTACTGGCTTTTATGATAGTCCCATTTTTAATAATAATAATAATAATAATAATAATAATAATACATTTCATTTATAAGCGCCTTTCAAAACACTCAAGGACACTTTACAATCAAAACAAGAACAATAAAACCACAGCTAAAAAATTTAATAGAAAACGATCGATAGTGCGAACCAATTTTACAAAAAAAGACGAGTATTCTTTGCAACGACCATTTTATATAGTTAAATAAAATAAGTCAAATCCTTGTATAGAGTCACTCCCCGAAGGCGGTGCTCTCTCACCGCTTTGAGCATCATGTGTTCATTTTCATTTTCCCAGAGATACAGTTCAAGCTCAATTGCGACAGTGTTCCACGCATCGTCATCTATGGTTGTCCTCAGGATAAGAAATGTGCACAAAAGAAAATGTGCGCTCATTTGCCTTTCTGTTGCTGTTGTCATCACATACAGATACCTCGGGTAAGTTGTGTGCTGACCAACTTGTGTATTTAATGAGAGTTACTGAGAGTTTATTTTGTACAAACTATATGAGAAATGTTCATTTACAAGCCCATTTGTAAAAAGTGCAATAAGGTTATGCAATAAGGTTAGTGCATCTTAGAATATGTTCACTCATGTTGTTATGATACTTTCCCTATTGGTCAAATAATTAGGTTTGCATAATTTGAAACAATCATTTTTCTCAATTCAAACATGTTCAAACATTTAGAGTATGAATTGCATTCTTCAGCATGCCAACAGTGGGGCAGAGAATGAGCAGGAAATTCGGACTGAGTGCCAACTCATCCCAGTTCACCTTGGAGGGTGAGCCCTTCCGTATCCTCGGCGGATCCATCCACTATTTTCGCGTGCCCAGGGCCTACTGGAGAGACCGCCTGATGAAAATGAAAGCCTGTGGCATCAATACCCTCACCACGTAGGAATGTTTTTGTACCATATCACTCACCATCCCAGACCAATGTTAACCAAGGGCTTTATGTGCTAATGCAGATTTGTGCCGTGGAGTCTTCATCAGCCACAGAGAGAAGTTTTCAACTTCCGTACACAACTGGATTTAGAGTGAGACTACTTTACCTGACAATATATTACTTGGGGTTAACCACCTCACTGATAAATTTAACAATTGTCGGGTCATATCTACCAAGCGCAAATACATACTGTATAATTCACGGCAACTCTTTGGTTGCACAATGGGAATACTCAGGTTCCACTCCCTCACCATCTAAGCCCCAGTGCATTGGGTAGAAGCAAGAGTCGGGGCACCCGACCTGACAACGACAGCATCTCCACAACAACAGCAATTTCCAAAGCGATTGAAAACACAGCAGTGGCACATATGAAACACGATGCCACATCATAGCCTGCTCCTCTTGTTGCCAGGCACACTTGATGCTGCGTTAACTTTGTGATATGAAACCTTCACTCGGTGTGAATACTTTGTTTTTGCCTTGCTGCTCCTGATTGAATTTCATCTCTTCTCTTGGATTTCAGAGCATATATCAATCTTGCAGCTGAGCTTGGTTTGTGGGTGATTTTACGTCCAGGGCCCTACATCTCCTCTGAGATGGACCTCGGGGGGCTGCCAAGGTCAGACGCTGAAGACATAAGCTCCTTGTGTGGTGAAATGTAGACATCCGTCCATAAAAATGATTGTTACGCTACTGCCGCACAAAAGCCACTTGATACGAAACACAACCCATTCTGTGTTCAATTCAAGCTGGGTGAAAAAGTCGTGTCTCATTGTCAGGGGAAGACTCAGGCTCAGTGAGTGAAGCTTTGTCCGGAATGGGGTGGCGCACTGTGGCCTGGTTGTTCCTGTCGATTTGTGGATTTATTTGGCCAAGCATCTTTTCTGTTTCTTGGTAGCTGGCTTCTCCAAGATGGCAACATGAGAGTGAGAACAACATACCCTGGATTCACTAAGGCTGTCAACATTTTTTTTGACAAACTTATTCCAAAAGTTGTTCCCTTGCAGGTGGCTTTACATTCTATCGAGTCTGATTAAAGATCAGGTTCATGTCGCCTGTTGTAATACATCTTCCTTTGTCTTTCAGTTTAAGAAAGGTGGTCCCATCATTGCCGTCCAGGTTGAGAATGAATATGGGTCTTTTGCGAAGGATGATACTTACATGCCTTTCATTAAAGAGGTAATATGACACACTAAATACGAATGCAAACAGTCTCTGGCCACAGCGTGAGATGCACCTGCGCAAACTAATGGCAAGCAATCCAAGAGCAATGTTGAAATTTGATGCTCACCTTTAAAGTAATAATATATATATATTTTTAAATATATAAAACACATTAAAAACAATTCCGGCGTAAGAAAAGTGTTGTACATTAATACAGGTCATAGATAAGACAATTAAATATAACATTTTATAAACAATATAAGACAGTATAATTGGGGCAGAGTGTCAAGATGTGTTAAAAATATCTACTAACTACTTACTATTATTATGAATAAATATTTTTATTTTTATAAAACACATGAAAAACAATTGTGGCGTAAGAAAAGTGTTGTACATTTCAAATAGGATACGCCCACTGGTAAGAAACTTTAAGACGAGTGTCTTAGTGTATGAGTCACATCACGATTACCATGACCAAAATGATCACAGTTTTATATCACAGTATTGCTATGCAGATTTGAGTACAGTTAATTCCATTTTGAAATATTAGTACTACCCGTAAACATTTTTACAAAAACAATTTTCTTAACATAGGGAGTTTTGTTTTGTTTTTTATAAGTGCATCTGTCCTTTATGCATACCCTTCAAAATGCTAGATGACTCTATTCTGTTTAGAAAGTTATACAGTACCGGTATTTTGATTGTGGTGACTTTTTGAAAGGCTTTGCAGTCCAGAGGGATCAGTGAGCTCCTGCTCACGTCAGACAACCACAACATGTTTAGATCAGGGGGTGTAGATGGAGGTAAAGTATTTATCACCAATACACACACGATCTTCCATAAACTCAGCATTTGCTTAAATTCTGTTGTCTTGTAGTCATGAGATCAGTGAAGTTGAAGAAACTAAATCAGAGAGGCATTCAGGATCTGAACATTATCCAGGTAGGTGTCATTTCTTCATCATTACCCACACTGTCTTCGAAGTGTATCGAATGACACACTATGGCTTCTTTTCTGATTGTTAGCCAAACAGACCAACCATGGTTATGGATTACTGGACAGGCTGGTATGATGTATGGGGTGACCTCCACCACGTGCTCCCCCCAGAGGGTATGTTTTGTCACTTTAACATTCTTTTTTTTTTTTTAGTCTTGTATCTTTATACACTGTATCGTTCGCGTCCGGCGAAATTCTCGTATCACCAAATGTTCGGTCCAGAACGAATAATGTTTTATGACCCCAGAAATGCAGCCTCAGACAAAACGCGACAACAGAATATTTCCAGAAAAGCGCACTGACAAAATACAAACAGAAATCGCTGGTCATAAGGATCCAGGAAAAACAACGCATAAACCAAAATTGCTTGAAAAAGGAACTGTACAAGGAATCGCTAAGAATGCACAAACAAAATGTCAAAAGTCCAGTAATGCGAAACCAAAGATCAAGAGCAATACTAAAATAATGAAAATACAAACAAGGACGATGAAAAATATCTGGATGTCTAGAACACAACAATCGAAGCACAACAGCAAGCAACTTGGCAACTTGGGAGTCCTTAAAAACTTGGCAAGGCTTGATTGGGAAACACGGAACAGGTGAGCCTGCTGGAGGGAAACACCCTTCACTCCAGCTGGAGCAACACTTAACACAGATAATGATCAATTTCGACTGACACTGTCAAAGTTTCGAAAAATCAAAACCACAAGTATTACTGAATAAAAATCAGCATACTTCAAGTAACATCCCCTCGCGCATATTTTTCTTCTCTGCCGGAAATAAACTAAGTGAAGACGTTACAGGGAATGTGGGGGTAGGTGGCTCTGGTGGGGGGCAGGGGGATACGGTGCAGTTTTTACATAATCTTTCTCAAAACAACCAGATTTTATGCCATGCGATCATTGGTAATACATTTACAAGTACTGGATTCCTTTATATCAGGAGTGCTGGATCCTTTTGGACCGAAGATCGACTTTTCGATCAACCAACCTAACGCGATCGACCCGTTACCGCACGCGCTCGCACATAGGCATGCACGCCATGATGAGCAACAGCCTGACACGGTGGCATGCGACGCACTTTTGCAGCCTGTTAAGATAAGTTATCCTTTATTTGTCCCACACTGGGGAAATTTACAGCCTTCAGCAGCAAGATTTTGGGTAGAAAGAAGAAAAAAGAAAACACAGTTCAATTAAGTGCAATATAAATACAAATATGGATAAGGTCAATAAGTTAAATTAAGTGCAATATAAATACAATAGTCCCAGTACTATTCACATTCACATTTGTTGTCATATCATTTAAATAAATTTATTATTTGTTTATTTATTCATTTTTTATTCAGCAGCCTGACAGCACGAGCGGCGGTATCTCTCCGTCTTGCAACGTGGGTGTAACAGTCTCTGACTGAAGGAGCTACCGAGTGCTGTCAGGGCGGGCTGAAGGGGGTGGGAGGGACTGTCCAACATAGCTTTTAGCTTAGCTAGCATCCTGCTGTTGCCCACCTCCTCCAGGGTGTCGAGGGAGCAGCCCAGGACAGAACTAGCCTTCCTGACTAGTCGCTCCAATCTCTTCCTGTCCCGGGCCGAGATGCTGCCTGACCAGCAGACAATGCCATAATGGATGGCCGAGGCCACCACCGTATCTCACACGTATTGTTTTAAAGTGCTTCCCTCAGCTCTCTAGATTCCTATTCTTTGTCCGTGCCTTCGGTGAATTGTACGCGAAACAAACTCTGAATGAGAATAATGATAACGATAAAAGATATAGCACAACAGCTCTGATCACAAGCTGCAATTGCAGACTGCTAAGTGCTAAAAACTTCCGGTGATGCAGGTCACGCGTCACCGTAGGTTAAAGATTTACCTGGTTTATTTTATTTTATTTTTTTTAATATTTTTTGTGAAAATGAGACTGATAGGATGATTAGGGTGCAGTCTACATTAACACAAAAAATATATGTTACGAACACGCACAAAGACACACAAATGGTTGTTTTTTCTACTCTACACCCCTCGCGATCGACTTGGGACCAATCCGCGATCCACCGGTCGATCGCAATCGACGTAATGGGCACCCCTGCAGTTTATATATTCCTTTCCTATAGACAATATTGACCTTGAATTTTGACAAAACTCCAAGCTCCCCCCCCCCCCCACCCCATTCAAAGTTTCTAGATTTATCTTCTAGAAATGTCTAAAACTTTTCACATCTACCGGTACTTATTCTAACACTGTTTTCTAAAGTCTGTCGCTCAGGATCATACATCACTAACCACAGCTCATATTATTACCATTGCCATATCTGTTCTTTTAACCCTTTCAGGGACAGCGGTCACTACAGTGGAGAGCTTATCATGTTACCAGGTTACAAGTTATAATTGGTGCAGGAAAGGGTTAAACACACCGCATTCGGGATAACTACAGTAGTTCGATGTACACTGGTACAGTATTGTTTCTTTTCTTATCTGACAGTGCAGTGACACTTTTCTGCTATGTAAATTGAAATGCAAATATTCAAATATAGGTCAAGCTTTTCTGAATGAACTCCAGATAAAGCGGCTCAACGTGTATCAAGGATACTGTCATTGCTATTGAATTGAATAAACTGGAATATTTTATAAGATGAGTGATTGCTGTTGATATTTCGAATTTTTTCTCAGATATGGTGTCCACTGTTCGAGAGATTCTGAAGCGTGGGATGTCTGTAAACCTGTACATGTTCCACGGAGGCTCCAGTTTTGGTTTCATTAGCGGAGGGTTGGCTGAACCTTCCTACAAAGCATTGGTCCCTAGCTACGGTAGGTGCCTCAATGTCATACACGTAAGTCTAAAATAAACTCACATTCTCTTTCATGCACATGCGCTGCGTAAATGTGATAATGATGTAACTCCCTGAGGTCAGTAGTATTTGAATGATTTTGGATCCTGCACTTATGAATAATACTTTCAACAACCAACAATAGACATCACGTCATTTCTGATATTTTGCAGATTATGACGCGCCCTTGTCCGAAGCTGGAGAGTACACTCAGAAGTACCATCTCCTCAGAGATCTATTCTCTCAATTCAACAGTAAGACAAACAAAAAATATTCTGCAGATGTGGCTGGAGCACCATATAGTGACTCGATTCCCACTCTAGGAGGTGAAGAGTTCCCCGACCTACCAGTGCTCCAACCTAAGGAAGCATATGAACCAGCTATCATGTACCAGCACCTGTCCTTATGGGATGCTTTGAGCTTTACTGAGGGAGTATGTCTTTAAACGTACGATTGCCTGTCAACATTTGTGAAGCAGAGAGTTGCTGTTCTGTCAAGTCTTTATTGTTACTACCTCCACAGCCATTTAAGTCAGACACGCCGGTTAACATGGAAAATCTACCAATGAACAACGAGAATGGACAGTCCCACGGATACACACTGTATGAGACAACAATCACCAGTGGAGGCTTATTGAAGTCAGGAAACAACGTTAAAGATCGTGCCCTTGTGAGTTGTAATGTTCCATAAGAGCTTAAGCTCTTGCTGTATTTAATTAACTATTTCCTGCTCCAATAATGATAACCTGTAACCTGATAAACGTGATAAGTTGTCCACTGTAGTGACTGTTCTGCCTGAAAGGGTTAACAATTGTTAATTTTTGTGGTTGGAGTTTGAAGTGGAAGTCAATGATAGTGTCGTTTATTGTGCAGCCAACATGGATTTCCACACAACTATTAGTGTGAACCAGTGGCAATTTTTAGCCATATTTTCCCATGTGTGCAAGAGTAAAAAGGCACGCAGTTGCTGGTGTTTTTTTTTTTTTTTTAGCATGGCCAGTTCTCCTGTCTTCTCCTGTCTGTCATTGACGCACTTTCATTCCACATACTGACTCTGGATGGAGCAACACTAAAATGTGGGCATTCCCTGTGAAATCTCTTTTTCATCGCATTTTCTGGTAGTCCTAAGTAAGCACCTTTCCTCTTTTCCGGGGGTCGGCAACCCACGGCTCCAGAGCCGCATGCAGCTCTTTAGCTCTGCCCTAGTGGCTCCCTGGAGCTCTTTCAAAAGTGTTCGAAAATGGAAAAAGATGGGGGAGGGAAATCTATTTTTTGTTTTAATATGGTTTCTGTAGGAGGAAAAACATGACACAAACATTCTTAACATTTTCCAATGCTATAAAAATGTGTTGAATAAATATTAAATTTCAACGTTTCTGTCAATGAAGATTTGCGTCATAGCCTGCGACACGTTCCTATTAGCAGAGCGGGATGCCATGTAGGTGGCTGTTGCAAAAAAAACAAAAAACAAAAAACAAAAAAACTGTGTTTCATGTACAATTCACGGAGGGTACTCGCAAAGGATGAGAATGTGGAGGGCCGAGAGAAGCATTTTAAAACGGTACACGTGAGCTGCGATAGTGAACACGCTGCAAAGGTGCGTCCCATGCCTGCGCGTCATGTCCCGACGAAGGTAGGTAGGCATTCTTTGGTAAGTGCGTGCGGTAACGGGTCGATCGAGGTAGGTTGGTTGATCGAAAAGTAGGTCTTGGATCAAAAAAGGTTGGGCACCCCTGCTCTACAGGATGCAGCGCAAGGGGGAAAAACATTTAATCATGAGGACTCATTGTGTATTTGTAGCCAACTTAGTCATTTTGATAGTAGGCTGATATACAATAGCTCACATTGATACATACAGCATGTGTTTCCTTCATTACAAGGCCTTTATTCATTTTGCGGCTCCAGACAGATTTTTTTTGGGGGTGGGGGGGTGTCCGATATGGCTCTTTCAACATTTTGGGTTGCCGACCCCTGTCTTATACGCTCCAGTGGGTGCCATAAATCCAGTTCCCCATGAAGGTGAAACACTACATTGCGTTTGAAGTTTGGATTCAGTTACTGCCACGAAGTCTAAGTGACTTCTAGAAATCACTCAAATGTCTGTAGAGAGACTGATCAATATTTTATTGATCTGATCAAAGAAGCACAGCGGGTCAGCCATTTGGAAAACAAATATCAGCGCCAGTGACCTGTTTTTCCACCACCAACTGCAAGGAGCAATTCTGCTTCAAATTGAATTCAACAGGTGGGCCGGCACGATGGGCGACTGGTTAGTATGTTGGGCTCACAGTGCAAAGGGGCAGGGTTTGATTCCGGCTCCGGCCTTGCCGTGTGGAGTTTGCATGGTACCTGCGTGGGTTTTCTCCAGGTACACATTCCAAAAACATGCATGGCAGGTTAATGGAACACTCTGTATTGTATTAAGAGGTGACCTTCCAACGTAGTTTAAATTTCTACCAAAGTGTTTTATGCACAACATACTGTACATGGTGTTAACAAAATTGCTGTGACGTTTTATAACGCTGGACCCAAATTTTTGAATTATCTAATTTGAGGTGTTTGGTTTCTTCCACAGGTTTTTGTAAACAAAAGTTACATTGGGCTTTTCAAGCGCCAGAATTTGGAATTGGCTGTTCCAGATGGCAAGGTATGGAATTAGAATACACCAGTAATCAACACATTTTCTTTGCATTGTGCAGTGGGATGGATCCTGATTTGTCCTTGTTAAACTGCAAATGACCATAAATGATACTGGATATACACCTGGACGAAGTTGTTGCAGAAAGACCACCGAATTAACTTGTAACTGACAAAAATGACCCCCAAAAAAAACAAAAACTACTGTAAAGTTTGGACTCTGAAATCCTGGCTTTAAAAAAAACTGTTTTCCTGAAAGAAAGATTCCAGAATCATCCTACTTTTAGCATCTCTTTAACTCACCAAAATCATGTTTACTATTCATGAATGTTTTGGTGAGCTCCGTGTTGACACGTTAACGTTCACTTTTTAACATCAAATTAGTACACATTGAAGCATTTCGGATTAGTATTCAGATCTACTGTGCTCTGCTTCCCTGGCTTCCCTGAGCTCAGATGCTTTGAGTCCAGTATCCCGCCTCAAGATGTCAGTGAAGGTCAAGATGGGCTCCTCCGCCCATGCTTTGGAATCTACCCGTTTCTCCTTGCTTATTGTACACTGGCCAGCAAAACGTCTCTGTCCAAATGTATTTATGAATTTTGGAGGTTTATCACATAGATGTTTGTCGGTGACATGTCGGTTCCAATGTACATTAAGAGCAGTTCTCAGCATGATGGTGTATGCCCTATCCAGTGATTTGGGAATAAGTTCCATCCCTCACAGCCAGAAATGAGCACTCATTCCTCAGTCGCAGTGGATAAGTGCAGCTTGAAGGCCCGTGGGAGGGTTGATTTCTCAATTTTTTTGTCACTTCCCCATGCTGCAGACTTTTTGATCTTGATGTCTTTTTCAGTGCCACCCATCCAAGATCCCAGATATTTCAAATGATCAACCCGTTTAAGCAATGTGCCAACCGGTCTTTGTATCACCACTCTCTCATTGTTGAAAGACATGTACTGTCTTGCCAGCATTTGAATCCCACTCTTCCGATTGACAACGTAACTGTAAGCAGTAACTCCGGATCCTGTTGTATTTCCTTGAACAGTAATGCCATGTTAGCTACAAAATCTAGGTCGGTCAGGATCATAATTGTTAAGAAAAATGTAATGGAAAAACTCATTACACTTAAATTTCATCTGTTGGTTTGAAGTACTGTATTGGCCCGAATATAAGACGGTGTTTTTTGCATTGAAATAAGACTGAAAAAGTGGGGTTCGTCTTATATTCGGGGTCTAGATTATACCCATTCATGACGCTAGATGGCGCCAGATATCATTGAAACGAATGCTGAACTTGACTCCCCAGGCCAAAGTGAACCCTGTCACGAAGAATAAAAATAAAAATGGCGGTAGCACGAAGAAGAAAAATAAAAAATAGCGGTAAGAAAGAAAAGAGAAGAAAATAATAGAAGAGATAACAGAAAATGGAGAAACGTAGTGACAATCTGGAGAAAAGTGGGTCGAAGATCAACGCAGAAGGTTAACCGGCAGCTGAAGTTATGATGTAATTTACATTTCAAAAACCAGAAGCCATTCTTTTACGAATTTGATTGCACTTTAGTTTACATATTTAAATCTTCAGATATTAAGATTTGAATGTGGCAAAATAACATGCTTTTCCTCTCAAATATATCGTTATAATCATTTGTTTCAGATATACAGACGCTCCCCAACTTACGAACGTCCGAGTTGCAAACAACGGTACATACGAACATTTTTTTCGGGTATGTCGAAAAAAAAAAAAGTTAGATTTTGTATTGCGCGCCTTTTTCCGAGTACAGGTACTGTAGTGCTTCTTTCTGCCGCTAATACTGACGTGAGGCGCTGTGAGAGGAGGAGAAGGAGGAGGAAACGCCTGTCCCAATGAAGAAGTCCGAGACGGAACTCTTGGCCGAGGGGTTTTCGCTCATAGAGAAAGCCATCGCACTCTTCGAGCAGCAATACCCGAATGTTAAACGTTGCACAAAGGTTGCAAATCAAATGAATGATGCTATACAGTGCTACTACATCATTTATGATGAGAAAAAGAAGAAAACTGTGCAATCGTCGTTAGAGCGCTTCTTTCGGCCAGTTTCTACTACACCCTCCAAGGAAGATACTCGTCAACCTTCATCTTCTTCTCCTGGACCCTCAACTTCTTAAGCCTTCGAGTACATCTTCCAAAAGTAAGTTAAACTTCATTTTATTATACTTATATAAACCTTAAACATACTTATATAAGCCTTAAACATACATTCCATACAAAATATAGCACTGAAGCAACTTACGAACGAATTCAGCGAACTAACGATCCTTCGGAACGTAACTCGTTCGTTAGCTGGGGAGCGTCTGTCTGTACTGTAATTATTTTCTGTATAAAAATGAATTTGGTGTTCAAAAAGTATTTTTTCAAACTTGAGTCTTGAAAAAGAGGGGGTCGTCTTATAATCAGGGCCGTCTTATATTCAGGCCAATACGGTAAAGCCAATACATTAAATTCAGTGAACATTGTGGGTTTTTCTCCTTTTGTTGAGACAAGTATCACCAAATGATCAAAATCCATAACAGGGACCGCGGACGTTAAGTTTATTGGTGGAAAACTGTGGACGAGTTCACCGGGGAAGGGACCTTGACAACCAACGTAAAGGTGTTTGCTCGACAAAATCCAAGATGTTTTTATGCCGGTTGCAATGTAGAAGCCAATTTGAATGTGCATTCTTGCAGGTCTTGTAGGGGACATTTTGCTAAACAATATTCCACTCCGGGAGTTCACAATATACAGCCTGGAAATGAAACCCAGCTTTATTTATAAGTTTGTACACCTTCATATCACAATTTATTTATTTTGTGCCACTGTTTCGTTGAATTAGATGTCTTGCTTTAGTCTCTATCAGGCTCCTTGGAAAACTCTTCCGGAAAATCCCAGCTTCCCTTCTTTTTTCATGGGCCAGCTCTTTCTATATCAGTATCCCAGCGATACCTTTGTGAAACTGCCGGTGAGTGGAATGTTTTGACATCATTTATGCATTTCTAGGCCTTAGCATGAAAATATTGTACGTGCACCAATTAGAAATGAGCAGCGTTTGGTTCACAGGGCTGGCAGAAGGGTGTTGTGTTTATCAACGGGATAAACTTGGGACGCTACTGGTCAATTGGACCTCAGCAGACTCTTTACCTCCCCGGTCCATTTCTCAACAGGGGAATCAATCAGGTTTGTATGAGTCATTTGTTCATGAAAAAGCGCAAAGAGCATCATCATTTTACTTTTAATGCGTTTCAACTGATGTCTGTGATCGGATTTGACTCTCTCTGACCTGTTAAGTTCTTATTATTATGATCATTAGATTATTGTGTTTGAGGAGCAAGAAGGTGACTACAAGGTCAACTTTGAGGACACGGCAGATCTTGGCATGGCAGCTGACATTCTGTGACTTTCATCATCTCCTGTATGCTGAATCAATTATCATTATTATTATTTATTTACTGATGTATAGTTTGTTTTCATGATGTTTAAAGATATTTGTTGCAGCCAATAAATGTTATTTGTGAATTTACTGTCACAAAAAACCCCCCCAAACAAACGGGTGGGAATAATATATTATTTTTAAACCTATTTGTAGAATTAAGCACATATTTAAGTAGGGTGGAGTTTACAGTTTAAAAAAACAAAACAAAACACTTTTTGTCAACGGTCAGTAGGACCTGACTATAAAATATTATTAAAATGATCTTTTTGAAAAATCATCCATCACTGGGCCCATCTTATAACAAGGATTTGATTTTAATTTGTATATTGAAACTTGCCACAGTGCGACAGAACAGAGACTGTTGTGACAGAAATGTGTGACCGAATAGTGTGTCAATCATTTTCCTGTGCACACACACACACTCTCGCGCACACAGCGTCGTCAAATTGATTGGCCAGGTCTGGTTAGTGACAACATTTAAAAAGAAGAAATTGGACAGCTCTCAAGACAAATCAAGTGCTATCCTCCTGGTAACTCACTTTGGGGCACTTTAGTGGGATTTGTGACCAGCCTCGGTCCTTGCACATGTGTAGTGTCCTCTCAGCTGGGCAGCTCTCAGCTGGGCCTGACATCCCTCATGACCTCCAACATCACCATCATGCTGACACAGCAATTCCAGGTTAAGTATGAGATTTATTATGCATGTGAGTAAGATAATGTCAATTCATTTGCCTGTGCTCATGTACACATATTCATATAATTCAGTTGCTCAATCCCATTCCCATTAAAATCAGGGTTTTAAAAGCACAGTGCATCACAGAAGCAGAAATTGATACGCCGGGGTCCGAGAGATAAGTGTGGTGCATGCAAAGTGCGTTTGTACAGTATAAACTGCAAGATCTCCCTTGCGAATGATTTAGCATTCAGAAAGATCTTGTCCTTCACAGATTTATTATTTAAAAGAATTACAAATACAACTGGATAAAATGTCTCCAAAACAAATTATGCAGTTCATCATCATGTCTTTTAAACTTCCCTGACAACATGCACATAGTAAGATGAGATTCTCATCATCTCTTGCAGAGAAAAAAAAAACACACACTTAAAGTTTGAACTATTCAAATGTGTTATCGTCTGAGCTACAAAGTCCTTCGGAAAAGATGGTGGCTTCCTTTCTTCATAGACCAACCTATAGATCAGCCAGCATTGCCCATGACTCAGCACATTTACACTAAAAATTAAACTGGCACAGCAACCCCTGACTTAAATAACATCTTAACTCGTCAGCTCATGGATATGGTTCAAGTTCCAAGTCTCAATTGGCCAAAGAAGAATCCAACAGATCCGTCTGCTTTAAAAGTACTTCGTGTCTGTTTCACAATTGGGAGTGAAAACGAGCTGATTTCTGTCACAGCATCCAGTGGGTGCCAACCAATCGTCGTGTCCCATTGAGTTCTCAGAATCAGCCCCTGCAGACACAGAGGAAGTCATTCCTCTGGAAGAATGACGCTTCTCATTGCAAAAACAAAAGTTGGGATTGTCAAAGCTAATGAGATGAGAACTGGGTGGAAGGACAACCATGGCGGGAGAAATGTCACAGCACCAGACAAGAATTTATCATGGAGGCACAAAATATTAAACCGTCATTACACAAGGCGGACTATAAGAAAGTTTCTATTCATTTGGATCACGTTTCGTAAAAGATACTGTAGTATGATACAATAGCATTAAAGATTGAGACCAGGATAGAAACATGTCTGAAGGAGCCACCTAATGGCCACAGCTCCGGTTGGCCTCCCTGACAATGAGCAGGCTCTACTCTGAATCAATGTCCTCAGTCATCCCTAATGGAGGGACTGCAAACCCTTTTCTGACAGCAGGGGACTCCGCTAGACATTCCCAGCAGACCCTCACCAGATGTTTGGGTCTGTCAGGTTGGACCGACATCTTCCTCCGCCATTGGAGCCAACACACCACCATGTGGTGATCAGTTGACAGCGCCGCTTCTTGTTTCACTTGCGACGTTCACACTCACAATCACACTTAGGGGCAAAATAGTTTTCACTTAACCTACCACGCATGTTTCTGGAATGTGGGAGGAAACTGCAGTACCCGGAGAAAACCCACACGTACGGGGAGAACATGCAAACTCCACACAGAAAGGCCAAGACCCGGAATTGAACCTATGACCTCTGTAATGTGAGGCGGACATGCTAACCAGTGATTTTTTTTTTTTTAAATGACAAATTCTGTTACTCCAGTATAATTTGTTTTGGAAGAAAAGCGGATGCATGTGCTTCAGAAAAAATGTCTCTGTGGTTGTGTTGTAAACATGAGCTGTGTCGTTGTGGTGAGGCGCCCACAAAGAGTAACATTCTTGTAAAAAGTTTTGCATCATTACATTTAAAATCACAAGACTCTAATGATGATATTTTGTTCCATTCAGTTTTGTGTGCAATTTCTCACAAGCTAGATATTCTTTAGACTATTTCACAAGAATGTTTGCATCCCTAAAATTACGGTCTATTTCTCAATTACAAACATACCGGACGATGATATATTCTCTCTCACCATCCATGCAGTGGGGAGCATCTGATGCAAGGAATCTTGGACTTTCCTCTCCCAAGCCACTTCATCAAGCATTTCCGGGGGGATCCCAAGGCATTCCCAGAAAAGCTGAGTGGAAATGTTTTACTAGTGTGCAGTCTTCCCTGGGTTCTTCAACACCTCACCAAAGAAATGTCAAGGAAACATCCTCGCCAAATGCCTGAGCCACCTCATCTTGTCATGATTTGGTTTGAGACCAACAGGTGGCACTGTAGGGCTCTCCCTGCAGTTGCACACCTGTTGCTCATTATGTAATTATTAGTTGCATAAAAGGACTCCTGCCCGAACACTCTGTGTCGGGTCATTGTTGCTGTTTGCTACTGTCATGTTTGTTTGTTGCTGTTGCTTGCTGCTGTCATGTTTTGTTCCTGTTAGTTTTTTGCCACAGTCATGGTTTTGTTTTGCTACTTTGGATTCGTTTTGGTTGTTAGCTCTTTGTTTGTTTTGGATTCCGTTTTCTCTGTGTTTTATTAAATACAATTTGTCAAGTTCACCCTGCTCCTCCCTCCTGCCTGCTTTTGGGGTCCACCACCACCTCGCAACGTGACACATCTGGCTCCTCTTGCTAAGAGGAGCTCTAGTCTTAGCCATGTAGCAGGTGAAACGGTCTTGGATTTCTTTCTGCTTGTCTTCAAACACAGTTAAGCAGTGAAGGATATTTGAATTGCGTAGCAAGTGGAGGTGTTTATGAGACGTGTCCAAAATTTCTTGACACTCCATCCACTTTTTATTCCTCATCATAGCACATCTAATGAGAATAGAACATTTATAACAGCTGTTATCAACTGAATAGGGTAATAGATTACAGTTTAACCTGAAAAACCAGTCTTGTCTTTCTCTCTGTCTATTTGCTTGAAACTGTAATTTCTGCGGCATCTCGATCAAATTGTTTGTTTTATTTCTACACATCCAAAAGGAGTTGACTGTTTGTTTAGACTCGAGACACGACTTCAGTTGGTAAGTAAGCTTAGTATTGTTTGAAATATGTCAGTGATAAAACAAAAAATAAAAATACAAAAGGAAGACATTTAAGAAACTCATATTTAATTTTTTTTAATTAATTGCCTTTTTTTAAACTTGAGATGTAATTGGGTCATAAAGAGGGAGAGATGAGAGAAATACTTGTGAGGAGGTGCTTAAGCGCTACTCAAATATGTGGGAATCACTTTTACTAGTGACAAACAACTTCAATTTAACACAAGTGCATATTTCTGTATATTTTGTGCATGGACTATTTTACATTCCAGAAAATATCCTCCCGTTCATATACTGTTGCAAAATTGCTCTTTACTGTTGTTAAATGCAGTCACTAACTGCACCCCAACCTCCCCACCTCCTCTAAAAAAGAATTAAAAAAAAAAGAAAGCATAATGAATAACTTCTGTGCTGAAGAAATTCCTCAAAAATGTCCCCAATGACCACAGTGGTTTTCTTGCATAAATGTGGCCAAACTATTTAGATGATGGCGTCATTTGCTGACATTTTAAAATAATTTTGGGTGTCTTCTCCTCTCATCCAATACACATATACCGTTTAATCGTGTGCGTGTGTTTATGTTTATGTTTATATAAATGCGTATGCGCGCTGAGCTATAGTTCCCGTTTTGTAAAAATTGGGTGCTACCGCTTTAACGATTCGCGCGAGCTCCAGCCGGGAAGCTTTTCGCGGCGGACACTCGTGTGTTTTGAGCCCCGACGACAGGGACGCGACGAGGTCAACCAGCCTCAGTGAGTTCCTCATTCATCGACACATTCAGGTGGGCTGATGGCAGGCAGCATCCTCGATGTGCTTCATGGCGGCGTTTGATGAAACGTGGCTTCAATTACGTTTTTTTCCCCCGAAACGGGCCTCCCCTCATCTTTCGGCACCGTGTCGCTAATTCGATTTATTTAAGTCCGTATATGCTGAATGTGCGTCTCGTAAATTCGGTGCACACTTTTACAAGAATGTGTATTGCAGAAGATGCGTTCGCGTGCATAACACAGAAGCGTGTTGTTGTAGTGCAGACCGAAGAGACTTAAAACTTACACGTTCTACATGCAGCGATAAAAATGACCACAACATGCTCTGAATCTAAATGTTACTGCATTGGAAAAGTGTGCGTGAAATCTGATGTTTAGTCTTTCTTCTAAATGTGGTTTCGCCGAAGCAGCTAGCCCAGTCAGCTGGGTGACATTTTTGTCGCCAATGCGTTGAAGTGTGACACGCACGCTGCAAGCAACCCGACTCGATCGAACTACTGAAATATCGTACCGAGCAGAAGACTTAAGGCATTGGCTTGGGTTGTGGGGTCGGTTCTGTCTCTTAAATGTAGATTTGGCTTTTGTTACCATGACGACCAGGTGTGGCAATTTCATTGTTGCTAACTTTTCTGCTTGCCCCAAATTCTAGTAGGCTGTGTGCTGGTTATCAGAAGCTATCACTGGTAACATTGTTAGCTAATAATAATCTGTCCTAACACTGCAGCTTTGCTTTTTTTCATACATTCATTCTCCGAACCGCTTAATCCTCACTCGGGTGGGTCGCGGGGGGGTGCTGGAGCCAATTTGCTTATCTTTTGTTTTTGATCATTGTGCCACAGGTCAAACAAATTGAGTCAATCCGTCGCTTGACAATAGTAAATCTCTAGCAGGGTGGAAAAACTCCATGTGGTGTCGGGTATTGTGTAAAATTATCCAAATTCAGAGTTGTTCCCTCACAGGAACATTTTTGGAAATTGGCTGCTAGAAAAGGTTGAAGTGGTTGATTTTTTAACACTTGATGGGTCGACTTCAGAGATCCAACTATTTGTATACATGCAATTTAAATGTCAAATATCCATAGAAGGCTCCTTTTTAAGTGTGCTGGATTTTTTTTAATTTTTTACCGTGAATAAAGAATTACAGCACATCTATTTTCACAGAAGAATGTCAGAGTCCTCTAATCGAGAAACCTGGAAATGGAAAAATATTGCCTATTACGGCTCCTTCAAGCGATATATTTTTTTCATAGTTGCGATGTATTGATGACAAAGCTCCTTTATCGCGATACAGAGCAGTTTTAGTAGCTTACTTAATAAATCGGAACGTGAGTGCAAGTGTTGCATTGAGCCGAACGATTTGGCCTTGGGCACTTTCCATGTTGGAGGACAAATGTACAATGGCTGCAGTTTGATCTTGCAATAGAAAGTGTTATTTGTGTGCGTGTGCTTTTGACCAACACAAGCCCTCTTTGAACACGAAGCCAACAATATTTGTTTGGAACCCAGACTCATTTCTCCTTCAAAAGGGTGTAATTCGCTTAGTGTGAAACATTTTGTTTATCTGTTTTCATTTTCAAGGCTGGTGTAAGGTTCCCCGACTGCTTCGTCAACTCTCCAAAAGAAGCCGTCTCAAACCTGCCTGAACCGTCTAATGAGGATTTTTAGGCCAGCACCCACCACAAACCACCAACTAATGATGTCCACTTCCAACTGCTTCCGCTGACTGACTGGCTAAATGCTAAAGGAACCATAGCAAATAAAGCATTTCTCTTTTTTTAAACAAAATTGTTTTGATCCAGTGGAACCATGGGGGCAACAAGTTACAGCTACTATCGCTTGACCATCTTCTCCTCCATGTTCTTTGGCTACATGCTGTACTTCTTCAACAGAAAGACATTCGCTTTTGTCATGCCCTCAGTGATGGGTGAGATTAAACTGGACAAAGACGACTTGGGTAAGAATTTAGTGTAGGGATAGACTGACTATCGGTCAGACCGATTATTGGTACGGATATTCAGCATTTTATGAAATATCGGCACATTCGTTTCGAACAATCTGACGGCCAATAAGAGATCAATTCAAGTTCAGGGAACTATTTTTCGAAATATTCAACTAACTTCATTAATCATAACCTTAAAGACGTCTCAGTAAACCTTCCCTTTTACTGATAATGAATTTTAGCTCCAAATATTGTTTATCACCTCCTTTAAGACTAATTATCTGTATTGGTATCGGCCCTGAAAAAACCCTATCGAGTCAAGTCAAATTTATATTGAGCTTCACAAACCCACAGTTGACAAATAATGAAAAATATTCCCTGATCTAAACCAGTCAGGGCAAGGAAAACCCCCAAAACTCCATTTGGGGGCGGAAAAAGAAGAAACCTTGAGAAAGTACAGACGATGGAGGGAACCCACCTTCCAAGACAGCAAGGCTACAATGGATGCCAATACTGAAAATGAATATTGATTCCAAATATCGGTTATCGGCCTCCTTGATTATTAATAATCGGTATCGGTCTGTCTCCACTTATAATCAACATCTGTATCGGCCCAAAAATAAAAACATATTGGTCTATCGCTAATTTACATTTCAGTCTATCTCTCATTTAACGTACAGATTTTATTATTAGATATTTTTTAGTATTTATCAAAAACGGTAGCCCAGTGGTTAGCGCGTCGACCTCACAGTGCAGAGGTACCGGGTTTGATTCCCGCTCCGGCCTTCCTGTATGAGGTTTGCATGCTCTCCCCGTGCCTGTGTGGGTTTTCTCCGGGTACTCCTGTTTTCTCTCACATTCCAAAAACATGCATGGTAGGCTGATTGAACGCTCAAAAGAGGTTGACCAAAGTTAATTGACATCATTTAAGAATATCCTGAATATGCACTCGCCACTCATTTTAGATGCTTCACATTCTCAGTGCTCTGTGAACAACCAATAACCCTCCTTGTGTCTCCAGGCCTGATCACCAGTAGCCAGACCATGGCCTACGCCATCAGTAAATTCATCAGCGGCGTGTTGTCAGACCAGATCAGTGCCCGCTGGCTTTTCTCCATCGGCCTCTTTGTGGTCGGAGGCATCAACGTGGTTTTTTCCTGGTCCTCCACGGTCACCATGTTCTCACTCCTGTGGTTCATTAACGGACTGGGACAAGGTTGTGGATGGCCTCCGTGCGGGAAGGTCCTCCGCAAGGTAATCCCAAATGCTTTCGCATGTCGAGTCTGTCAGTGTTACTGCATGCTTTGTCGTGTGAAAGTTCACTGATTGGAATTCCGCTACTTGCCGCCAGACACTATTGACCTATGTAAGCCGAGCCTGTTATAAAGGTCAGTAGGGAGAGTGGTATTAGAAAAGTCAGGAATGACCCAAAATATGCAACGTCTCAGCCACAAATAACTTGATGAATAAATATAATTGTCTAAAAGAATAAAGGCAAGACTTAGTAAATCAATGTTAGCTATTTAAAGGCACTTGGAAAGCAAGATGCCTTTTCAAAAGGTGGGGAATAAATAGGCTTTGGCACGTCTTCAGCATGTTGAAAGGGGATCAGATTACTCGAGATTCTATAAGTAGAACATCCTCAGTACATCTTGCTTTAAGAAACAACAGCAGTCGACACTTTTTCTTTTTACTGAGAGGACCGATCTTTAAATAGGTTCAATCTTTTAAGTACAATCTTTTGCTCGAGGACTGCCACTGCTCTTCTGTGGAATGAGTTTTCTCACAGGGGATCGTTAAGTCGTCTGCTTCTGTTGCTCCGCTTAGTAAGCCGTGAATAAATACGGTTTCCCTGTCTGAAACAATTGAATAAGACCCCCAATTGGAATTTACGATTCGACAATTCACAACTTTTATGGAGTGAATCATTTTTACCGTTTATCTCGGACTGAAATGCCTCTTTTTGGTTTTTGTTGACCCATTAAAATCTAATATAATGTCCACAATCTATTTCTTCAGTGGTTTGAGCCCTCCCAGTTTGGAACATGGTGGTCCGTGATGTCGTGCAGCATGAACCTGGCAGGGAGTCTGGGCCCAATCCTGGTTACGGTGCTCCTCCACTACTATGACTGGAGGACCATCCTAACGATGGCAGGTGTCATCTGTGCTGCCTTCTCACTTGTGACTCTCATGTTGGTGAAGAATGAGCCAAAGGATGTGGGCCTGCCTGCTATTGGGCTAGCACCCAAGAAGGGTGCAATGAAATGTGAGTAAAAAGTAAAAGGGATGGATTGATGGACACCACTTTGTGTAGATATATAAAATTATTACGACATTATGATTTTCCCTTTACACACAACAACAGTAATCACAATGCACAAACCCCAATTTCAGTAAAATTGGCACGTTATGTAAAGTGTAAATAAAAACTGAATACAATGATGGACATTTAGAATTGGATACCTGCAACACGTCCCCAAAAAAGCTCGGACAGGGGCATATAATGCCATCCAAGCAATGGGTTTTTATTTTCAGTGGCATTCCTGCTTATTTCAGCAAGACAATGCCAAGTCACATTCTGCACTTGTGACAACAGCGTGGCGTCGTAGTCAAAGAGTGCAAGAACTAAGTTGGCCTGCCAGCAGTCCTGACATGCCTCCCATTGAAATTGTGTGGCGCATTATTCAGGGCAAAATGTGACAACGGAGACCCCCCAAACTTTTGATCAACTGAAAGAATTTGTATCCTCAGTTTCCAAATACTTAAAAGGAAAGATGCCTTTCCAGCAGCTCCTATATTTTGTTGTTCTTCTTCTTCCTTTTATAACTTTGCTGCTGTGAATTGGGAATTTCTCCATTGCGAGACTAATAAAGGTTTTCTTATCTTATTACGGTATGTAACAGTTATAAA
>CAAKHF010005198.1:97258-108986 GCA_901007745.1 Hippocampus kuda
TTAAAGTAAATTTGAACATCTAACACATCTTGATAGTTTTGTAAATTCTTTCCAGCTATTGTGTGTGTGTGTGTGTGTGTGTGTGTGTGTGTGTGTGTGTGTGTGTGTGTGTGTGTGTATGTTTTAAACCACTATTCCTAAAAACTCATAGTAGATAGAGAGAAGGTTAAGCAGCGCCATGGATACAGATCACATCGGAACCGCGTGATCTGAGTGTGACAGTGTACAAACTATATACATAGACTATATATATAGACTATATATATAGACTATATATATAGACTATATATATATATATATATATATATATATATATATATATATATATATATATATATAAATTTGAAGACTCTTAGCCATTCTCTACACTATAATCACAAAAATATTGTTGGGACTCTGCTGGGAATATTTTCAGCTTGCCAATGTTCGTTGATAACAGTTACAGGTTATGTTCTAAATGATGTCCTCCAATTTTCCTTTTTAAGGTGTGAATTTCTACTGCTAGTCTGTTGGAGATGTGAGCAAAGTGAACACGGTTTGCTCTTTTCCTCCTCACCAGGCAACGGTGAAAGCACCCTGAGTGAGTTCCTCCTCTCACCATTTCTTTGGGTGCTGTCTTTGGGCTACTTGGTGGTGTTCGGCGTGAAAACAGCAGCAACTGACTGGGGCCAGCTTTTCCTCATGCAGGAGAAAGGCCAGACAGCTCTTATGGGTATGCATTGTTATGCTTACTTGATTCTGAAGAGTGTGTTTTTTTGTTGTTGTTTCATGGTTCTAATTTGAGCTGGGTTACTCACAGGCAGTACCTACATGAGTGCCTTGGAAGTGGGCGGCTTTGTGGGAAGCCTTGCATCTGGTTTGATCTCTGACAGAGCTGTTGCTCGAGTAAGTAGCAGTCAGAAGGACTTTTTTGATTTGATCCGCTTGTCATAAACATGCTCTGTGACTTTCCATAGTCTGGCCTGGGCACACACGGGAACCCTCGTCACGGCCTGCTCATTGTCATGATGGCCGGTATGTGTGTGTCCATGTACCTCTTCAGGGTCACCATCACACCTGAAATGCCAAAGGTAAAAACAGATAGAATTCAAAGACTCATGGGACACTTCATATGTTCTGAAGAGAAAAAAAAAGAAGAAGAAAACCTTTATTCATCTCACAATGGAGAAATTCCCAATTTACAGCAGCAAAGTTATGAAAGGAAGAAAGGAGAAGAACAAAAAGTATAGGAGCTGCTGTAAAGGCAGCCACTCTCGCGGCGCCATCTTGAAGTCATAATAACAAAATAATGCAACAGAACACATAAAACACAGACAGTCATTCAATCTTAACCAAATCTAACCTTTAATAAATAAATTTGATTGTTCACATGCAGGGAAGGGAGAGGTTAGCACTGGCTCCCCTGCTTGCCTTGACCGAATGTCTCTGCTATTCTAATATGACTGTATTGAGTTATAATCTATATGTAGTCAGTAGTGAAGTTCACTCATTTACTTCAGGAGGCTCCTCTTTGGGTCCAAGTCATCCATCCTGTTTCTGTGCTCATCGGTGTCTCAGAAAAAGAGGTAACCATTTTATATAGTGATTTCTTAGCTGAAAAAGAAGGAAAGAAAAAAAATCTCTTCTCTTGCCATTTGCAGATCTGGATTCTCTTTCTTGGTGCTATGTTTGGATTTTCCTCATACGGGCCGATTGCCTTGTTCGGGGTTATCGCAAGTGAAAGTGCTCCTTCCAATTTTTGTGGAACCTCACATGCGATTGTTGCTCTGATGGCTAACGGTAAATCTGTTAGTACAAAATGATGTGCTCGATATACCGTGAAAAGTCATATGAATGATACAACTTTATTTTTTTATTACAGTGGGGGCTTTCATGGCTGGACTTCCCTTCAGCACTATTGCCAAACAACACAGTTGGGACACGGCGTTCTGGGTAGCCGAGGTCTTCATGGCTGTCACCACCGTTTTGTTTTTCCTCATTCGCAACATGCGCACCAAGATGGGAAGAAGAGAAAAAACGGACTGAGTCATGCTCTTGCAACAAAGTCAACGTCACTCCGATATCAAAGGTGCTGCATAATTCGAATGCAAATTATTAGCCAGACAAGTAAACTGTCCAAAAGCTAATTTCATCATAGATACTCAGGGCAAGTACGAACCACCGAATTTTAAGTGAGGCTTCATCAATTAGAGGTCAAACATGGCTGCTTAGTTCCTTCTTGTGACCTTTTTGGACTATTCTATTCTGTGGAGTCAAGTTTGGAGCAGCCTATTTTCCACTCGAGCACGTCACAGTGCACAAAGCGAATGACATCAAGGCGTGCTTGGATTGATGTCTTGTGGAAGAGTCATCACTGCAGTCCCAGTCACCTTTGGGTTAAACTCTAACAAAACTTTTCACATGCTCTCTTGTTCAATACCTCACAAATGCTCATTTGGATGTATGGAAATGCCAAAGATGCACTTCTAAGACATGTGGAAAGTCTTCCCAGAAAAATGGATGCTTATTACACTATTTATTTTAAAAAAAACAGTCCTTTATAATGCCAAATGATAGCTGTATGCTGAAAACAATATAGCCAGTAATTGGTGCAGACGTTGACGTTAGTAGTCATAAATTTACAATCATGAATACTTTCAAATGTTTTTTTTTCTGCATAATCTAGAATCTAGACTGACTACATGTTTGCACATATTTGGTAGCATCAACCCTTGTCATCAATTATTAGAAATAAGGTTTCGTAGTTTTCTACACTCTCATTCATAGATGACAAAATACAGAGTCATATTTTGATTCGGTCAGCCAAAATCACCGTATGTATGAACTCTTTAATGTCTGTTTAAAACAGTTGATTGTCAATTCTCTTTGTACTGTTTTGTTGCTCACATTGCAGGTTAGAATACAGATTTTTTTTTTCTCTATAAGCTTTAAAAATCATCTCATTTATCCTGCTTTCAGCACCACTAGTGTGGTTTTTGTATTCATAATGGGAAAACACTCGGTGCCAATATGGAATAGCTTTAATCTGATGGACTTTTAAAGTTGAGGATGAATAAATGTGACATGTTAATAATTTGAAACACATCTAAAGCATTTATTCGGCTGTTTTTTGTACAATGGAGTCTATTTGCCTGGATATTTATTGCCAGTGGAAGGAGTAAAAAAACGATATTCTTCGGAAATCCCGGGAGTACCGTGCTGCTCGCCCAACGTCAGCTAGCAGGTGCTCCACTTCACCCGTGACCCAAATGAAAACAATTAGTATATGGATTTGATGGATGGTGACCTGAAAGCATCACTGAAAACAACAAATACAAACAATTTTTTTTAAAGTAGACTATACATCTAAATCCAGATGATTCTCTTGTGTGCAGCCACTTGACAAACTAAATTCACCACACCATTATTTTCAGTGCAGATGGCAATGGTGACATGGTTGCCATGTCTATATGGTCAACCCAAATTCCAAATAGTGTGTGTTGATATAATAGTGTTTATTTGACTGCCACCCAGTCCAGGATGTAGTTTGCCTTTTGCTGCGCCCCTGCTGCACTAAATAGATGAATTCGTCTAGAAAATGGATGGAGCGCTGACAAGCAACTTGTACCTACTGAACTGACCTATAAATAAATGCACATTAAGGTTATCTAAGGTTAGATGTCTTCCGAAATCTTTTTTTTTTTTTGCCATGTATGACCTGAAGATTTTTATGACATCTATTTAATATTAATATTTACATTTTTTTCACCATGAAAGAAGATATTTCAAACTAAGGCATGTTTTAACTACACTAAATTATGATGCAATAGTTAAAAAATTAAACACAAAACATAGATTGGACATGGGAAGCTGTCCATGGTGCTGAATCGTAAATATACAATTGGGAATATTGCTAGACCAAAATGTGCTTTTACATTTATTAGGGGGCCTTGAAAAAGTATTCATACTCCTTGAACGTTTCCATATTTTGTCATGTTACATCCACAAAGGCAAATTGATTTTGAGATTTCATATAATACACCAAACCCAAAGTGGCACAAAATTCTGAAGTGAAAGAAAAAAAATGATACATGGAGGTTAAACGCTATGATATTATGATCAGTGCCCACTAAACTGTAGTTTGAACAGACGTGTAATAATATGTCATCATGTAGCTGAAGAAAACGTGCAGTTACTGCCATACTTATTGATTTCCATTTGATTGTTTTATACTTGTTTTTACAATACATGTTCATTCATGTTTTATTGTTAATATTAACCATAAGTATGTCTTGGTTTGTGATCAACTTAGGCGTGTTCCATCTTAGTTTACAATTTCAGATGCATTTGGACAACAATTTGACACCTGTGGTTGAGTTTAACACAATGACAGTTCAGCATAACGCTGGCGTCTTGTGGAATTCTCGTACCTCCAAAATCTTCACTTTTCAGTAGACCCCAAAAACAGCATTTTTGTAAAACCGTTAACATTACATTGACGAAGAGAGAAAGCCATTTTCAACACATTAACACCCACACATGTAGACTGACCAGTAGTATAGATTTGTGAAATTTTGTTTTTGAAATTTAACAAATGGTGACATGGCTGGTTTTGTATTATCCATCTCATAACAAATCATTTGATACGGTTTACCACCAAGTCATCATATGCCTTTATGGCATATCAATCTATATCAGATGCATTACATGTGTGGACTGTCCTAAACGTAAATTGAGTTTGGCACACCCTAGCGTTCAATTTGGAGATGACAATTTAAACCGATTCAACCTATTAATTTATTTCGCAATAAATCCATCACATCACCTCATCTGACATGACGCTCTCGTTACATCGTTTAAACATATTTTATCATCCGCACCTCACTAATGGATTCTGAGGCCTCGGCTCGACCCAACAATAGACGTTGCTTGCGGACCAGGCGGCATGGTTTTTCCCGTTTAAAATATTAAACAGATTTGTCTTTTCACCTCCCTTGTAACAGTCACCAAGCAGCTGCCTCAGTTGAGCTCATAATTTTGCTGCAACATATTTATCCTTGTCACCTAAGAACTTTTTAATAATTTGATCATTGGTTCCTTCTCAAGATAAAACAAATAAAAGATAACAACTACCAACTGAACTTTATTGGTTTGTTGATAACAATAATTACACAGGTACATCTATAAACAAAAAGAAACGGCACACTTGCACTGTTACCTAAACTTCGCGTGAGTATTGCTACTGCTGGTATGCGTTGAACATCTCAAATAAATTTACAGGTTGTCTGCTGGCATTGAGACCAGATTTTTTTTTCCCCCTCGACACTTACACACCTCAGTCGGTTGGCTTAGAAAGCAAATTCCTTTTTTTTTTTTTGCATCCGTACAATGTACCATTAAGCACTGCATACAGATTCCAAATCCTTTTTCACAGCAGCTATACAAATTTATTGCAATGCTATCACAGAACAGGGACACGACCAACACAGAAGATACATTGTTTGGATAGGGAGAGCTCCACTACAAGGGATTTTAAATTTATTAATCCAATTTCATCAGAAAACTGCATGAGTACAAGAGTTAACATGAGGACAAATCTCGCAAACATTCTAAAACACTGTTCTTCAGTATAAACAATAAAACAATGTGTGACTGTGTCCATCTCTGCCCCGGCACAGATTACATACACTGTCCCTTTAAAGCATATGGAATGTAATCCACACAGGCAAACTCTTTCAGTTGTCGACCAAGATCCTGTGAACATGATGTTTGCTTGTTGACACTGTAACCCATCCCCGCATCCTCCCCCTCTTTCACATTTAAAACTTCTGAAATGAAAACCACTGAACGTTACAATGTGGGATGTGATGAAATTCCCCCGTCTCCAAATTGACTTTTTTTTTTGTCTTTCGTTAAAAAAAAGTGTTCTCTACAATCAGACTACTAAAAAACCTGTATTTAGAAAATAGTCGATAAAAATATTCCCCTGAATTGTACAAGAAAAGAGGTACAGGGAGCACTGGTAAAGATGCTGTTTGAGAGATGTTATTCCGCCTCCTCATCTTTTTCCTCTGCTGCATCCGTGGCTGGTGCCTGCAACGCACGTAAACGCAAACACAGTTCCGTGTCGAGTACAACATTAGAATGAAGATTAGCTTTCACGATGACAAGATTACGCATGATGACAACACTGACCTCTTCCTCAGCTTTGGCCTCGCCATTCTCAGCAGGGGCATCCTCCGCCTTCTCCTCGGGCTTGGCCTTCTCCACCTCCTTACCTTTCTTAGGCTTAGCAGCTGCCTTCTGCAACGATACATATCGCCCAGAGATGAATGAAGACTTCAATTCATGAAACCTGTCCTTGTTCTGGCGTAATTTAAGACATTCAACATCTTTCACATATTAACAGAACTCAAAGATTAGTTCTTACGCAAATTTGTCTCTGTGTACATTTAAAAGTGAATTGCTCAATTTTAATGTTCTGATCCATAGGTGGGAGTAAATCAGAACTACTTTCGCTAAGAAAACACATTTAATAATCACAACTACGGCAGACCTGGGCAAAGTCTCTGACCGGCCCTCACAGTGCCCATGAAGTCCTAGTAAACTGTTAAATATGTGGTGCTTTTATTTTGAAAGTTCTCCCTCTTATGTGCACACGTGTGGCCGCTAGTTCAAAGGAGGTAGCGAGCAAGAGCAATTAATTGCGCTTGAAGTGTTACCAACTTAGCAGTGATTTTGCTAAATTTAGCAACTACTGTATCCCGGTCCCTCGGTACAGGATAGGCAAACTACGGCCCGTGGGCCGAATCCGGCCCGTTGGTCTTTTTAATCCGGCTTGCTGAAGGTTGGTGCACAATTAAGGTTCGATGTAAAGTCATTTCATTTGGACTTGTAATGAAAGACAGGCATTTCAACATCAGGTGGCGCAGTTACTTGAAGTTGCAGAGCACAGGGAGGGAGGGGGAGACGATACAGAAGCCCAAAGTAGCGCCAACTCAAGGAACTCCTGCTCGATACCACAATACAATCTGAATAAGTGTGTCCACGTCGCTATTTTCAGCGACATGCAAGTGACTCTTTATTGCAGTGTTACTGGAATTGCGAAATTTTTTACATCCTGTACATCATGGCATCCAAACGAAGAGTAATGGCCGCAGAAGAGAAAGTGAATTGTCTCTGATTAAACAAAGCGGGTTACAAAGTACGAAACATTCAGGAGAGGCTTGGGAGTCTGAAAGATTCAAATATACGAGACTTTGAAAAACGAGGAAGAGATTCTTGCTCAGTCCGATTCTTGCTATTTCCATGCTCAGAGTGAATTGCTTGCGGCTCAACAGACAGTCGAGTAAATGAACGTTTCCTGGAATGGTCTGTTACCGTGCTAAATACTTTACGCAAACTGGACCGCTAATAAGAGAGGAAGCGAGTTCCATAGCGCTATGGGCTTCGAAGCGTCCCGTGACTGGCTTCAAAGGTTCGTTGCACGACACCAGCTGAGCAACGCTGTCTTGTGTGGTGATCGAGAGGAGGTCAAGTTTGAGACAGTGAGTGAATGGAAAGAAAGCCACCAGGTCTTTTATTCGCGTCATTTTGTAGCAAATAGTCCTAACTTTGTTATATTTTGTCATATACCTGGAGTGTATGCTGCAGTGTTTGGGCAATATATTGTTGCACTTTGTTGCTTGTGTTGTCACACATGTTAACATACTTGGACGTTCATACAGGACATATACCATAGTCGTTTCACTGTTCTCATTAAAAAAAGTATGGTAATACTTTAATGCTTTTGTTCTGTTGATGTTTGGTATGGACTGTCAACATATAAAGTTTTTTATATGTACTCTATCTTATGCTGACCCGGCCCACCTGTCAAATTTAGAAATCAATGTGGCCCCCGAGCCAAAAAGTTTGCCCACCCGTGCTCTAGTAACTATTTTTCCAAAAAAGGAGACTAGCGAAAATGACAACAGTGGTCCTAATGACAGCATTTGCTGCATAGTGGACGAAAGGGAGCCTAAGATTTGGCCAGATAATACTGTTCACAAATCTAAAGTTTAATAATACACCGTATGAATTTGGTGTATTATAAGTTGTCACTGTATCATATATTTGGGATTCCAGACTAGGAATGGCTATTATGATTTGGCGGTTGGTGAACAAAATTATTGTTATCATTTTATAGTTCTTTAACATTTCTTCATAAACTATTAAGCGGGGTCTCACAGATCTGGGGCAGATCCGGGGAACTGGGGCTGCAATTATTTTAATTCTTGATTAATTTGTTGATTATTTTGTCAATTAAATTGATTAATTGGATTTGGGACGACAGAAATCAGAGACTATTTAGTGTTGAGAAGATGATATCTAAGGATTTTGACAATTTTGAACCAAGAAAGGTATCTAAATAACTAACTGATTATCAAAAATAATGATACATTAATTTGAGAACGGATTAGTTGTGCCTCAATCAATTAATCGTTGCACCACTATATGTAACACATGGGACTTTATAATATAACTTACCTTTGGCTTGGTTTGGGGCTCTGGCTTTGCAGGTGTGGACTTCTGCAAAAATGAATGTGTTTCACTTATTATTGTATGACGGCCAGAATGAAAACAGTCAACTATATATCTATATGCAACGAGGTGTATCTACTTACAGTCAGTCTTTTCGATCTCCTCCTGGGCTACATGGTGAGGGGAAAAAACGGGCTGATTACTTTTCGCTTTGAGTGCTATTTACAGTTTTGTGCTTTTACTGACCCCTAGCGGGTGACAGGGCTATTACATTTGCATGATTAATTAAAACCAGAT
Organism: Hippocampus kuda; assembly: GCA_901007745.1. NCBI lineage: Eukaryota > Metazoa > Chordata > Actinopteri > Syngnathiformes > Syngnathidae > Hippocampus > Hippocampus kuda. Next base: position 106,055 of record CAAKHF010005198.1, read on the forward strand.
TGTGCAATATAATTTACCAGTATTTCAGCTGCCTCTGACTCATCCTGCAAAATAAAACATATCGTTTATAATCGACAAAGACCATTGTAAGTATTCTCATGAAACAACTTAAATCAGTCATTATTATATAGTGCTTCCTAACATTATAGAAATATTGCAAATTTCTCCATTGTGAGAAAATAAAGTTTTTCTTATCTTATAATTTCAGTTTTTGCCGATCACGTGCAACGTCTTAATGTTTGCTTATAAAACTATCTTTTAGGGCCTTCGTAGCTGGTTGTTTTCAATATTATCAATATGAGTGTATATGAGTTAATATTGCTGCTGTTATAATTTAATTTCCCTCATGAACAAAGTGTGGCAATCTGTCTCGGGGTTAATAAATACTGTACACTAAGTGGGCGTGTCGAGGCGGTCTTGACGGAGCGGCACTTCCTGCTCCGAGGACGGCAAAAATTCACGCATGGACATCATATTCACACATAAAAATAGATACTCTATTTTGCAGTTCGCAAAATATGGCAGCGAGTGGTATGCCCACATTAGAAGGACCGTGGCGGTCGACAACGGTCGTTTGAGCGTAAAGTGTAAAACCAACATTGCAGACAAAATGGAAGAACGCTAACGGCCACTGCTTGCTCAAACTTCCCCTCTGCAGTTAGTAAGAGGGGCGAGCTCCGCCTCCTCGCCACATATTTTCATTGGTAATAAACACGAAGACCGACAAGGTTGGTGGGGGCAGAAAAGCGAGCAGGGAAGTGAAGCGTTCCCGCCATTAATTTGAAAAGGTCCTTCGCCAAAGCGTGTCACTCGACTCGCAGTATCGACGAGAACCCCCAGCAACAAGAGCGGCGCTGTGCTGACGGAGGATCGCCATTATATAACCTTCCCTGAGCCGACGAGCTACCACGACGAACGCCGTCCAAACAGCTGCGTTTTCAGCGCGGCTAATGGCGGCCGCTCGCTAACAATAGCGTTCATGTTCAGCAAAAGTGATAAATAAAACATGTCGCCCAAGGTGGCGTGGCCATGAAATAAAATACCCGAGGTCCAACGGCCTCAGCTTGGGCGCAATTTAAATGAATTTTACGCCTTTTACTGCTAGCCAAAGTGCAACTTAACTATCCTGCGTGACTGACTGCACGTTTGAGACAATCAATATGCCGCCAACTTTCTCTGCAGAAAAAACGTTGTAGACGGACAAAACGACTTCCCTTAAAACCCCAGGCACTGCAATTGCGTTCATGTAAACATGCGACCGTGCACTACACTGTCCTGCAGCGAAGCTACATGAATACACAAAAATAGTAATGAAAATAAATAATGTTAAATTTAGACAATGCATCGAGCGATAAGAGCAACAATCACCACCTTCCAGAAACAAAATCAGGACGACGCATACAAACTCAAGTGGTGGCTGCGAGCGCGATATTTTTGACATTTGCCCAAAAGTACAATGCGAGTAAGTAGCAACTCGCGCTCCAACAAACAAATTATAGAGGCAGCAGCAGCAGTGCGTTATAAATGCTGTATTACTGAACGCAAGAAATATCTCGGTTTACTCACTTTGCTCCTTTTAGGCATGGTAGATTTGTGAGGGGTGTTTGCGGAAAAGGGAAAAAGCTGCGAAATGAAACTGAATACGGGACAAAAATATACTGTTGTCGTATACTCCAGATAAAGCTGAACTCGTACAGTCAATCTAATACAGGGCAGCGAGATGATAATGTTCCATTGGAAGAAAACTAGCTGAAACCGGATTGGATTCCCCCCTCCCTCCTTATTTAAATCTTATAGTTCTTGTGTGATTGACGATCATCAACCCGCCCATAGCGCCTTCTGATTGGGCAATGTAACGGTCAGCGACCCGATTTCAAATCTGCGCCACTTCCTCGGTTGGACAGTTCACACGTCAATCAACCACTTTGACGGGGTGGTTGTGCTTCTGCACAGCCATCTGCTTTCGAAAAAACAGCCCAAAAATGTCGAGAATTCTCTCCGCAGCCTCGCTAATAGACATAGTGTCATGAGAACAGTCTGCTAGGCGTAATGTTAGGGGCTTCACGTGTAAGGTTTTTGGATTACTGGTGCCTCACCGAGCGATTGTGGCCATATCGGCGAGTGTATTGGTTGTGGTTTGAGAGAGGGGTGTGTACTTTCGCAGTCAAGTCTTTTGTATTAAGCTTGGGAAAATGGCGACAGAATAATTGTCCTCTTGTGCAATCCCATCTCGCGGTGTGCACAGTGACCGCTTCCGCCATTGTGTCGTGTGCACGCCAAACATGACTTTGGTGGCCCTGCAGACTCTGCATTTAATTAATCACGCATTTATATCCACAACTTGAAGAAGCCTTTTCTTTTCCACACCATCTAAAAATATTTGTCAGTGCCTAAAATGTTGCAAATTTTATTTGACAGAAAAAATATATATATTATGTTTTAAAAGAATTGTAATCTCGTAGGAATATATTTGTGTAAATTAGATCTTGAAGTCTGTATTCTGCTCATATTCAGTCATGCTGTATAACTTTCCCATGCCCGCAGCGTAGCTTGGCGTCCTTGTAACAATCATCACCTAGAATTGGGATACAGTACTCCCTGCTGGAGACGCACAAACATTGGAATGCGCTAAATTGAGAATCGGTTTAGGAGAAACGAAAGTTTTGATGTCATACCTTGTGTCTCGGTACCGCCCTTCTGATAATATAAAAATGATATGAATCTCTTCCTGCTTCACACTTGTGACACGCAGCCATTTTCTGTAAATCGTGGGTGCCTGGAATATTCTGTTATTAAAAGCTTAGAAGAAACTGTTCATCATCTCCAGCCTATATTTCGATTACCAACATTCTCCTCGTCCGAAATTCAACGAACACGCGGGGGAAAGAAGGCCGTTCCCCCCCCCCCCCCCCCCCCCCCCCCACCCCCCCTT
>CAAKHF010005209.1:9106-29625 GCA_901007745.1 Hippocampus kuda
TTTTTTTTCCCCGGGATATTTTTGTTTTGGATCCTTTGAAAGTTGCTCTGCAGTGTAAAACAATCCTCAATAATAAAACAGGCAGTCATAAAAATTCAATATTGGTTCCAAAATCCATACTTGCTTTCAAGTCTTTTCAGTTCCTCCATATTGTGTTGAGTTTCGTGCTCAGCTGTCAGCATATAGTATGAACAGTTCCAAACAAATTGTAACAAAGGTGTATTTATGAACCCGGCCTCACATCCCCCGTGTCAACTCCTCCTCAGGTGAAAATCGCATTAGGTACTTCCAGCTCCTGATGAATGGAAGCTACACGCCGCGGACGCTGCCTGTTGGCGGGGAGGAAGCGAGAGAAGTTTCCCCTCGCAGCCTGGCTGAAGCTTTACTGGTAAGAAGACTCTTGTGTCGTTACCTGTTGCAGCATGAAACTTTGCACTGAATTGCTGAGGTCAGCATGCACACTTTAAAGTTTACACTAAGGATTTTTGCTTTAGAATCAACAACGTTAGAATAATCAAATCAAATGTAATTTATTTGACGAGTTAAATTGAAAACTCGTATGGTTTTTAATACGAGTACATAAAGAGTACATAAATAAAGAAGAAAATGAGATCCTTCTGTTTCTTATAAAATTTGGTCCCTGAAACCCGTGCAATGTTAAACTGTGTAATCAAAGAGTTTCAGTTTTCGAACTGAACAACATGGAATTAACTTTTTTGTCATGTCCTATTTTATTGAGATGAACCTTTTTCTTTAGTGAGCATTTCTGGGTTCAGTGCTGTGCCCTGGATCAAATGTGCCTGTTCTTGAAATATTTGACATATTGATTACATGTCCCTTCCATAGGCGTGCGAGCCCATCCGCAGGTTGTCGGAGAGCAACTTGTCAGCTGCGGCAGGCTCGATCCCGCCGAGCGGCAGCACCTCTACCACACCGCTGTCCCTGGAGACGGGCTACTCCAGCTTGAGGCAGGACACGCCCCAGTCCCAGGGAACGCCACGCCAAGTGGGCACCCCCTTCTCCCAAGACTCTAACTACTCCAGTCGCCAGTCCACCCCCGCGTACCAGTCCGGCACCAGCCGGGTGGAGAGTTCCGGAGGCTACAAGTCGCGAAGACACGAGAGCAAGTTCCAGGATGCTTACAATCGCAGACCGGAGAGGCCTCAGTACCGCAGCAAGATGTACCGCAGCACTACATCTGAGCAAGCGTCCTTTAAGCAGCATCACCTCACTCCCCCTGAACCCCCACCTACGCCCCCCTCTTTCTCCTATACGGCACCTCCCCCTGCTACGCCCAACTTCAAGTCTGCTTTCTCGCCCTACCAGACTCCCTTGCCTCCCGCTTTCCCCCCATCGGAACCAACATTTCATCACCCGTCCCAAAGGGAGGGCGAGTGCCAGCGACCCCCTCAGCCGCCTCTGGCCGCACCCACTGATCTTTTGCCCTTGAAGGATAGACTGGAAACCCCTCCCGCCCCCGAGCCTCTGCCTGAACCGGGACCCCATCCTAGCACGCCTCCTCCCAAGACGCCCGAACACTGTCCGTCACCCGGCTCGCCCGCCGCTGACCCTGAGCGCAATAGCCTGGACTCACGTATTGAGATGCTGCTCAAGGAGAAAAGGACTAAACTGCCTTTCCTGGCGGAGCGAGACTCGGACACTGAGGTGCGAATGGAAGGGAGTCCCATTTCCTCGTCGTCCTCGCAGCTCTCCCCGATACCGCCTTACATGGGTGGTGGAGCACCAAACTCCCGACCCTGTAGCACAGGCTTGGAGGACATCAGTCCCACGCCGCTGCCGGACTCGGACTCGGATGACGAGCCCATCCCCGTAACGGCCTCGCTGGTCAAGAAGAACAGCTCTCCCCTCGACCACGAGAGCAACAGCAAAGTCAATGAGGAACATTCTCGAGCACACACGGCAACAGAAAAAATCGAGACGGTAAGCACCACCTTTATAATGACAAGAATTCAGTTGCGGTGAATCTGTCAGATGCGCTCCAGTAGACGGAGGTCGTGTGTTAGCGATGTTTCAGCACAGCTGTTAACCAGAGCGCAGGAAGTGAGGTCGAGTTTCAAGTTCTCATCGAAAGCTTTCCTTTTTGTTTCACACTTTGTTGATTCTCGTAAAGGAAACTTGGGTTTCACAACAAAACAAAGCTGTGTTTGCATTATTACATGTGGTGTGTGGACGAGTAAGTGTAACACGGTGCTCGCTCAAAGGGCTTTCTAGTCTCCACTTAAAGCTAGGCTGGGTTCCTCTTTCTAATACTACTACTACTGCAGGAAAAAAGAGGAAAACACAAGTTTGGCTGTTGGCCCCATTCAGTGGCACACTTCCTGCTTTTGCTCCCATGCTGGCAGGCAGGATTGGCTGTGCCGCTGTAGGTGTTCTCACATTTCAGTTACTACAATGCAAACACATCATTTGTGTAGCACCGTCACGCTTCATGTTGTCAAGAAATGGGAGCCGATCGTATGACATCCTTTTCGAAGAACCGATAAGAGTGCTTTCGCTTGTCCAGTTCAAACGAGAGTCGACACGTTCTTGCTTTAAGCTGTTTGTCACTCCCGCTTGAAGTTTACAGAAGAACGATATGATCACAACTGTGTACTAGCATAATGTTAACATGTAATGAAAGAGGCTATAGATGGGCTAAGTAAACTAATCTTGGTCGCCATGCTCATTAGAGATCTTCAAAACAACTGCTCCATAACACAAGCTGATCAACAACACACAGGACAATATTCACAGTCGTCTATTCTTTGGATAATCTTTTCTATGTTTTCGGACCAATATAGTGTATTGTGATGATCTCTCACCGCACCGTGATGGTGAAAGCCCCGTTTGAGATGCCATCTCTTCCATTCCCCCCCAGAGTCATCATTCGTCCGGAGAAGACATGGAGATCTCCGACGACGAGATGCCCGGCACACCAATCGCCGGCGGCGACTGTAGCAAAGGCATTGTCGTCAACTCCGCCGTGTCCCCCATCCAAACCCTGGCGCTCCCTCCGCCCGGCTTCTCCCACCTGGCCCACCAGGCTGGCTTCGCCATGCCCCACCACCACCTTGGTGCCGTGCCGGGGCATCCGACTCACCTGGCCGCTCATCCCGCTGTGCACCCGCACCTGCTGCCCCACATGGCTCATTACGCACCCGGCATGATCCCGATGGTCCAAATGGAGCTGATGAACTGTTCGCAGTGGCAACAGTGGAGCACAGTTCCCATGTCCTTCCAGATGCAGCAGCAGATGCTGAGCCGCATGGCGCAGACGCGTGGCCCTTATCCTTACCCGCATTTCCTGGACAGCGCCGCCTCCGGGCAGTTCGCCGCACCGTACCAACATCTCTCCATGGGCGGCACACACGCCAGCGGTGCGGGGGCGCCAGGGCAACAGTGGCAGCATCCCAGCATGCCCAAGTTCAACCCGACGGTTCCCCCTCCTGGATATGAGACAAAGAAGGAGGACCCCCACAAAGCCACCGTCGAAGGTGTGCTGCAGGTCATCGTCAAAGAACTGAAGGCCATCATGAAGAGGGACCTTAATCGCAAAATGGTGGAAGTGGTGGCTTTTAGGGCCTTTGATGAGTGGTGGGAGAAGAAGGAACGCTCGGCAAAGGTAAGTTGCTTTTTAACGCTTTCAAATATGCTTTTGTTCATCTGTATTGTATCATCCCTGCAATGGAATTATGGGGGAAAAAATGTCACAATTATTTTGACTGATGCTGCCATCGCGATTAATAAACACAAGACTTACTGTCATAACTCAACTTTGAATATAACAGCGAGACAATAAATTGGTATAAATTAAAGTCAAGATATATTCAGGTCACAGCAATTAAAAAAAAAATACCTGCTGTTTCTCCTGTGTGCACCTTCCCTACTGTATACTGTAGGACCCCATTAAAAGAGGTTGCGTAATGAATTGCAATAGAATGTGGAACATTAGCAAGCAAGCCTAAGAAAAAAAGCAAAGACACATGGTCCTTTGGCGGTTGCTGAAATCAACTCTGGGCAATTTGCTGAATTGTATTTAAATTTCCTGCATGATTCAGTTTGTGTAGCTTTGCCCCCCCAAAAATGTTCAAATTCCAAATGTTCTCGTGCCAGGCATCCTTGACTCCAATCAAAGGTGCGGAGGGTAAGGAAGAGGAGCGACCTAAACCGAAAGAGACCATCGGTTCAAGTCTGCTTGAGAACTGGAACAAAGGCGAGGGTCTGGGTTACGAAGGCATGGGGCTCGGAATCGGCTTGCGAGGAGCCATCCGCTTGCCCTCCTTTAAGGTAGCAAAAGCTTCTTTTCTTTTCTGTTCTTATTGCCAACCTCGTCCGCTGCATTTGGTGTTAAGCGTTGGAATGTGGCACTCAGGTGAAAAGGAAAGACCCACCAGAGGCCATCACCGCAGGGGAGAACAAACGAGTGCGGCCCTCGACTCCCGTGGATGACGAGCTGGAAGATGAAGGTAAAGGCAACGACTCGTACGCGCTTCCCCGCTGAGCATTTACATTTTCAAGTGTCTTGCAATATTCGTTGGCCTTGGCTAACATTTTATTCCTGAAATTGCTAAGTGAAGAATCTTCTTTTCAGTTTGTTTCCTCTATACATGTAAACATTTTTAATTAAGAAAAAAAAACATGGTAAATCTGACTGAATTAGTTTTTGTTTTGTACACAATGAAATCAAAAATAAAATTTATTCTGAAATAACAGGTAAATTATTTTGAAATAATACTATTTAAAAATGGGGATCATGACTTATCATTTATCTCGGGTAGAGCGCGATCGAGATCTGACGGAGCTCCCATCGGACGACTCCAAAATGGACGGCGACGGCATTTCGACCAAGCGGAGACACTCGCGCCCAATTGACTTGGACAGCGAGGGCGAGGAGGATGCGGACACATCGGAGAAGGAGGAGTCGCTGTGCGACCGAGAGGAGGAACCCAACGAGACGGCGCCCACTGAAAGGCTATCGCCGAGCAAAGTACAGTGAAATTTCTATTCTGTATGATTAAAAGCATTTTTTTTGTTGCACCCCTGATGGATAGAGGGATAGGTTGATTTCTTTTCAAATTGTAAAGAGACTTCGCGGACACCCTGTAATTTTCTTTTGGCAGAGTGTTGATGAGGACGCTGACAGAGAGTCGTCCAGTGAGAGCGCATCCTCAGATTCTTCCGACGACGGTACGTTATTTGCCTGAGAACCACACGTTTAGGTCTTGACGTCCTCTGCAGTTTGGCATCTCACGACGTCATCTCCCACAGAGTCGGAGAGTTCCGCGTCATCCAAGAGCAGCTCGGACTCCTCATCGGCCAGCTCGGATTCCTCCGAGTACGAGTTGAGCTCGGAAGACGAGGTCTCCGAGGTGGAAATGGAAGACAACGATGCGGGCAAAGCCACCAGGACCTCCTCATCCTCTTCGTCGTCGTCATCTTCATCTTCGGATGAAGAGGGAGAGACAGACTCCAGGCCACCCAGTCCTTCTCCAGTCCCGATCAGGGATGTTACGGAAGAGCTGAGCAGCAAACCGAAATTCAGACCTCCAAGTCCCGAGGAGGCGCTAACGGAGGAAGTGAAGCCACCGTCGCCCAAACTTGTTCCAGGTAGGATCGCTCAACCAATAATTGCATTTGGCACAGAGGAAATATGATGGCCCGCTCTTTGGTTTTACCTGGAGCATCTTCATTATCGAGAGTCTTATTTGTGATATTTATCCAGTTCCGATGCGGCCTTTTGTGTATGTTCAAGGGGACAATGCTTGTGATTTTGCAGCCAAAGAAGACGTCAGCGGCGATGAAAGCAGCACTGTGAAGTCAGAACCTCGGGAGAACTTGCGGCCGCCCACGCCAACGGGCGCCCTTCCTTCCGACAGCGATCAGGAGAGCAAAGCCAAAGGTAAAGCGGAGCCCGAGGGAGCGGCCATGATGTCAGGTGGATTAGCCCCGCCCCACCTCCATTCCCAAGGCCGCGCGCCCCCGTCCGCTTCCGCCACCTTAATGCACCTCCCTCTCCCGCCTCGCCCCACAGTAGAAGGTCGCTCCATCCTCCACCCGCCCTCAGATCCCTCCCAATGGGCTCGTCAGCCCACGGACGAAGACATTCCCCGGACGCCTGGCCGAGACTTGGCGGAACGAGCCCGCCTTCTGGGCAAGTCCCAGAGTACGGACACGTTGCCTAACACCCCAGGTAGTGACGCTCCGCTCACGGGGAGCAGCAGCCTGATGCTCAGCTCTCCGCATATTCCCGGTAGCCCTTTCTCTTACCCTGCTCAGTCTCCTGTCCTCAGCGCCGGAGTCCCTCGCACTCCGGGGCGAGACTTAACTTTCACCCCTGTCTTCCCTGACCCCTCCGCACTTAATCGGAAGGTCTCCTCCGAGAGCCTGGACGAACGTCCCGTGTTTAAGGAGCCCCCCGTCAGCGCCTTACCTAACCAAGCCTCATTAACAGGTACGGAGCATCCGGCCGGCCTCTCCGGAGACGTGAGATCCGAAGAATCGGACAGCGTCCCGTCCAAGCGCAAACCCGCACGACGCAAAGGGAAAAAGATTACCCTCCTCTCAGAGTCTTCTGAGCTGTCACCTGACTCGACTCCTTTGCGAGATGTCGATGCGCGCAAAATCTCTGCCAAGTCCTCTCACCCGAGCCCCGACTTTGGGGCAGCGCAACGTCAGATGACTCTGCTGCCCGAAACGGAAGATGGCTTCCTTTCCTACGAAGAGGATACGCCCGTGGTCATAAAACCGCCGCGGCGGGCGCGGCGAGGTTGGGAGGAGCTTCTGCTGGACAGCCTATCCCCTGTCAGCACGCCGCCTCGAGCTTACTTCTCCAGACGCAGTGACTTTGAGGAGATGACCATCTTATACGACATCTGGAACGAGGGCATCGACGAAGAGGACATCCGGCTCCTGCAGGTCACGTACGACGAGATGCTGCAGCAGGACAATGGCAACGACTGGCTCAACGACACGCTTTGGGTTAATCATCCGCATATCCTTTTTTGCGTGACCGCCAAGCATTGGTCTTCCATCCTCGCATTGACCTCAAACATCAAAAACCTTTGGACATTCTGTCGTAATTTCGCTAGAATATATTTTATACAGATAAATTTTAAAGTCACGTTTTTCCAGATACCATAATAGTATATTTCGCGGAGCTCTGTAATTTGATGAGTTAGCAGCGCTCTCGGTTTGCAGCAACGGAGAACCTTTTGGTTCCCTGAGCTCCAAAGCCCAAATAGTTCCCGCCCTTGACGGCCCTGCACAAACCAACATCCCGCGAGTGAAGAAAAAGAGACGAGATGACGGCATGAGAGATCACATGACCGGCTGTGCCCGAAGCGAAGGTTACTACAAAATTGACAAGAAGGACAAGATCAAGTACCTGCTGAGCACGCGGCTGCAGTCGGAGGAGCCGCCCGTTGACACTCAGGTAGGGAGGCCACGAACCATTATTTTAATTTTCGACTGATTCTTTTGTCGTTAAATCTGCTTAGGGAATAAAAAAAAAAAATCCATCACTACAGTTAAAAACGGAACATTATTTCCCCCAAAAAATGCACAAATGACTGCCATTTTGTACTGGTTGCTATGGATGTGCCAAAACTTGAAATGTGGTTTGCATTGAAGGTGTGCATTGAAATTGCTGGAACTTTGTCAATTTGAGGATTTAGACAATTTTTAGTTTTAAGCAAAGTATTTAAACAATTAATGGATTATCAAAATATTAATTTCATACACAACGATCGTAGTTGTTAATCACCTCTAAAGATTTTCCCTTTTACTGCAAATGAATATCTGCTCCAAATATCAGACTAATTTGACTCTAAAATGACTCCATAATTTTTATGGAGTCATTTTAGAGTCAAATTAGTTGTTGATTAATCATTGCACCTCTACACCCGGCTGACTTTTAGTAGCCAAATTATCGTGCCTGCGTATGCAGAAGGATAACGTGAAATGTCATAGATGTTCCGGTAATTCGAACCCTCCAAACAACTTTGACTTGAACATGCATGGAGCAGCAAAGCATGCAAGTAAACTGTACAACAACACTCAAATGCATGTTTTCTATCGCTTTCTTTCTCGCTCAGGGGATGAGTATTCCTGCGCAAGTGCACGCCTCCACCAGGGCGGGATCCGAGCGGCGGTCTGAGCAGCGCCGCTTGTTGTCGTCGTTCGCGTGTGACAGCGATCTCCTCAAGTTCAACCAGCTGAAGGTGAGCACGCATGCGCCCGCTTTGTCTTTTGGGGGGACCAAATTGACTGACGGTCGCCGACAAATATGCACGCTTCCAGTTCCGTAAGAAGAAAATCCGATTCTGCAAGTCGCACATCCACGACTGGGGTCTGTTCGCTTTGGAGCCCATCGCTGCTGACGAGATGGTCATCGAGTACGTGGGACAAAATATCAGACAGGTGAGACTATGGCAACAGCTGTTTGTAAAATAACAAAAGTACGGTACATTTGGAGATTGAAGGAAAACATTTTCGCCGTTAGTCTTACTTTTAGGGGAATAAAGTTGGCTAGTTTTGCCAAGGTTTCTATTTTTGAAATGAGAGTGTTAAAAAGTTGCATATTTTTTTAAGGTTGTAAATTTTTTTTTTAAATTCAGATTTGTCTTATTTTCTGCATTAAGTTGTGGGACCTTTACGTTTTTTAGATTAGTCATATAGTCCCTGTTTTAAAAAAATTTTGGTTGGGGGTAGAAAGTCATTTTTTAAATTCGTTTGAATTCTTTCAGTAAAAGTTAGTTTGAAGAATGAAGTTGTCATTTTAATATTCATATATCCAGTTATACCCTGACAATCAAGTTGGGTATTTTTGAGAGTTGTTCCTTTTGAGCAAAAATGTTGTTTTGTTTTTTTTTCTTTGGTCCACAATCAAGTTGTGTGTTTTGGTGTCTGTCGGGTTTTGTCCATAGGTGATCGCGGACATGCGGGAGAAGCGTTACGAGGATGAGGGCATCGGCAGCAGCTACATGTTCCGCGTGGACCACGACACCATCATTGACGCCACCAAGTGCGGAAACTTTGCTCGCTTCATCAACCACAGCTGCAACGTAAGGGCCGCGCCTCGACAAAGCGCCAGATTACATCCCGCCGTCCTCACTCACTCACTCCCTTCCTCCTTTTTTTCCTTGACCCGGACGAGAACCTTCCTTCCATCTTTTGACCCCTCCTCCATATATCTCTCCTTCCTTCCATTCATTCTTTCTTCATAACTTCCCTTCCTCCTTCCATCCTTCCTGACTTCTTTCATACCATTCTCGCCACCTTCATTCTTACGTGCCGCTCTTCCTTCCTTTCTATTTTACTGACCTCCATCCATCCCTTGAATAAATTAATTTTAGAAGTGTCTACCTACTTTTGCACCACTGTCTTTTTATATTGCACAATGTCAATGTGATGTGTTGTTGACGTTCATCTTCTTCTCACTTGTGTGATTCCCCCCCCCCCACTACCCTCCCCAGCCTAACTGTTACGCGAAGGTGATCACAGTAGAGTCACAGAAGAAGATCGTCATCTACTCGCGGCAGCCCATCAACGTCAACGAGGAGATCACGTACGACTACAAGTTCCCCATTGAGGATGAGAAGATCCCTTGCTTGTGCGGCGCCGAGAACTGCCGGGGGACGCTCAACTGAGCAAAACTGCCAACGTTTTGATGGTTTACGATTTATGGTGCTGTTCCATCCATTTGACTTGTCCGCTTTTGCGTCCCCCACTCGCCCCATTTTCTCGGCTTGATTAATTATACAATTTGGAAAAGCTTTGGGGTGAAATTGCAGGATTTTTTTTTTTTTTAATTAACACTGATCAGCAAGAAGGACCCCTGCCATGAGAAAACAAACGTGACTGGGATCAGGATATCTCTTAACACTCTTTGGGATCATTAAAAAAAAAAAAATCTGCCCAAATTCAACCAGAGTTATTATAGTAACAAACAAATGTGGCCTTTTTAAAAAGGATGCCCATTGCGTGTCATGTCACTTGCAAAAGTTGACACTTTTGGCATAACAAAGGTGTACTCTTCAACAGTATTTGTCGAAATGAGCATAGAGATCCTGTAGCTTACGAGCGCTAATACTGCAAAAAAAAACCAAACAAACTATTGTAACGACCACAATAATACAGCATTTTTCACCATCGTTTTATTTTGTATAGCCCTTGTAGGACTTATATGTTCACTGCACAAAAAAAAAAGCTAAAGAAACATCCAAATAACTTGCAAAGGCTCAACTTGAGGCTTCTGTACATCAATTAAGAATTAATTTACTCCTTTCTCGGTATCGGTGAGCTTCTCATGTATTATTCCGTCAGTGTTCAAACGGTTCCTGCGACAACAACAAAAAAAAAAAAGAAAAATAATTGTTGAATGCACTTCCGCTTTGCCAGGCAGACACAACTTCTCATTGGCTTGGTGTCACAATACTGGAGACTTGCTTTCTGTTTATATTGTGAACTTGTACAGAAAATCTGCAACCTTTTTTTATACGTCATCACGGGGTCTCACTTTTAAGATGTTTTCTAGAAAATGACTGCCTATTTAAAAAAAAAAGTATTTTCAGGGATCTGTAAATGGAATGACAAGCTGTTTATTTCAAGAAGAAAAAAAAAGGTCCACTGTGTACAGGAAGTCACCTTCCATCGCCCCCTTTTTGGAAAGATTGTTTCTTGTAGAAACGTCTTCATTCCTCTTGCCTGTCTCAAACATGTACATAAGCTAACTGTGAATATGATATGAATATATATATTTTTTTGTTCCCCAAGGATTTGCTACACCATCCGAGCTCCGAGAGCTGTGTAACATATGATGCGAGCGGTGAGCTTGTAGCACCACATTTCAGCTTGTGTCAAGCTTTGGTTTTCTTTTCTTTGTATTCATTTTTGTGTTGTAAATTCTATGAAATGAAAAGTTGTTTTGCGGTGTGGAGAAAGTGAGGATGATGAAAAAAATCAGCGTTTAGGAAGAGGACTGAACAATCAGCCCGTTCCTCATGTCTATTTATTACATGACAAATGTATGAACATGTTTGGGGGAAAAATATGGAAATAAAGCAATTTTGCATACATCCATAAAAATCGTCTGTTCCATTTCTGTCATTAATCATTTTAAACCTGATCCTGTTCGCAATAATTTAGCCTTTCTGAAATTGGTAATGACGTTTTGTTTCAATTTCTCTCATTGAATAATTTATTGCAAATAATAGAAAAGTATCATATAAGGTTACCTACCAGATTAAAACATGAACATGTAATACAGTATAAACATGTCAATTACAAATAGGGGTGGAACGTTGTCAATGGGGTACGTTGAAAGGTTCGACTGCAGCCTGAAGATACCAAAATGAAGATGGTGAGGTTGTCTTTCGAAGTGACTTGGTTATATAGGATGAAAATTTGAAATTCTTATCTTGTTTTATTTCTTATTTTTATGTGTTGTATTCAGTCTTTTATACACGAGAACGACATTGTTGTAGCTGCGGCTGTTAAAGTTAAGTAAAATAAAGCGGAAGTGAAGCGCCACCCCTTGCCTCTAAGTGGCGCACAAGCAAACCGAGCCTTGTGCTTTGCGTCTCATTACTTCCGGTTGACGAAGGGTCCTCGTTCTGTTGTGGTCTTACTTAATGCTAGCGTGCTTATTACGTCTCGGACCTTCGAATAATACATCTCGTTTTCCCCCTTTTTCAGATTTTAGCGCAGTGATACTTTTGTACGACATTTTTTATTAAGACAATGACGGAGGTAAGACGAACATTTTATACTTTCATTGACTTTTTTTGGGTCGTTCCCGTCCAGAAATCGGGACGCGACTAATGCCTGGGGAGAATTAACTGCCGGCTATTCGCCGTTTTCCGGTTTATGGACTCTTCATATTTGCTGTGTTTTGATAAAGATTTCAACTTGTTTTATGTGTTCACAGGACGTCCAGAAGCACTCGGTCCACACGCTGGTCTTTCGCTCGCTCAAGAGGACTCATGACATGTTTGTGTCTGACCAAGCCAAGTACATTCCATTGGACGAGCAAAGGTAAAAAGCCACGTTTAAAATAACACACACAAAAAAAAACTATCTCAAAATAAAACTTCTACAGGTGCAACTTCTATTTTTACGTTGAAAAATAATACCGTACTCAAGCTTTCTGCCAATTTTCTGATTTTCTGTTAGGGACCACATTAATAAGTGAATCTTAATCAGTTGTTTGGACATTTTCTACACTGTCAATTTGAACTGTAATGTTTGTTTTATTGCGATATTCATCCAATTCACCAAGTAATCGATTATCAAAATAATCGTTAGTTGCAAAAATTATTTGGCAAGCAACCTTGTGTTACCGTAGCCTATTACATGCGTCACTGGCCATGAAGAAAATTGTGGGAATCTTTGCAGAATTTGCTTATGGACTTTTGTCCTTTGTACTGTAGCCGTGGCTTTTGACACAGGTTTTGAGGGACAATTTTGAGGGAGTAATTATTTACCACACCATTTCCCATTTCAAATCGTCATTGGTGATATGGAGTTCAAACCCTGATTTGTCATAACGAAAGAAAGAAATATTTCAACTGTTATGCAGTTTGGCTAAATGCACTCGGAATCGTCTTTGCTTTCGGTATCACGTTGTGCGCGTGCAGTCACAAGCTGAAGATGGCGGTGAAATTGAAAGCAGACTACGGCGCTGTCCTCCACATGCCCGTCTTGAAGGAAGTCAAAGAGCGAGTCCCTCAGCCCACCAGCAGCATGCAGCTTCAGCTCGGCTACGCGCAGCCAGGTGAGCGCAGATCAACAAGCACTGCATGTTAATGGAGGATAGTTTGTATTTTCTTGAATGAGCACTTTACTTACTTTTTCCCTGATCTAGTGTCTGATGAGCCAGAGTACACAATCACTGGAACACATGCTTACCCTTCTGGACCTGGTAAGTTCGAAAGTAGCTTTATATGCTTGGCTCAGCAGCGTAAAATATCCTGCTCAATGTAGTTCACAATGCAAAATCCATTTTTATTATGTTTTTTTCTGCTTTTAATATCCTGGCGGTTTTAATATCGGCATTAACATTCCATTCCTCGTTATAAGCTTGGTCCCTGAACAGACGCAACTCATAAGTGAAGGCGCCGCTGTTTTATGAATGTTGTTGTATTGCCGGTCTTGCAACTCTGGCTAACTGAAACTCAATCCCGTTCAAATGATGAGGAGTGGCGCTGACCGCCGACACAAAGATACACAGGAACCCCAGCGAGGCCGGCGTCCACTCCATGGCGTTGGCGCTTCCGCCATCACAGGCCAGGTGAGTCCAGCGTTAGTGTTGCCAACATAGCAGAATGACTGAGGCTGCAGTATTTTGCTATTCAGAAATTTGTAATTAAATCAGTTATCAGACTGTCGCCAATTAAAGGCATGAAAAAAAAAATTCATGAAGCTGACAATGCGTTTGTACGGTGCCCGTTGGCGGCGTTTAGCGACGGCACCAGCGCTAACTAATACTTGCCACAGCTACCTAGGGCTTGCTCGTAATTAAATACTATTTTTTTTTTCAGTGAGGTTAATATATAAATTTTCTTAATTCGGTTTTAAGAACATTGGATAAACTTATTTTGATATTAAGAAATAGAGAGGAAAAAAAAAACACCAGAGACAAAACTGAGCGTTTAGTTATTTATTAACTTAATGACATGCCGTTACCCTTCGCGTATTTTATCGTCAAATAATGGGAGTCACAGCACTTACGTTTTCCCACAACACTGGGTATTCTATGCATGAAGCTTTAAAATATTCCCCAAGTTGGCAACTAACTATGAGCAAACGAGCTCCCCTGTGTTTGCAACCGCGTTGTTAGTGGACGCGGTGCAGGTCAGCAGGATGTGCTTTGAGCTACGGAAGATACAGAATCAGCCATCCCAATTTTCAGTTCATGGATCAGCCCTACAGATGAATCATTTGTCATCAAATCTGCCGCCTTGCAGCCAAGATGCCAGCCGCACCGCTGCCAGCGTTCCGGAGATCCATCGGCACGCCGGGGCCGCCGAGCGATCTCACCCACCTTCGACCGCGTTGGTATGTCCCGAGGTTGATTGGAATTTCTTTGGCATGACGTCGCCCGTCCGTCTCCCCTTTTAAAGTATTTTGACTCTTTTTGTGTGTGTGTTTTGTTTTTTGTAGTCAGTCATGGAAAGTGGCGGCACCAGGACATCTGCGCTCATGAGGCGAGCCCCCACCATGCCCAAGCCTCAGTGGCACCCGCCATGGAAACTCTTTCGGGTGACTGCCTCCCACGGGACCAATGCGCTCATTCAGGTTTTTATCCAACCGTTATTAACGTGTGTTGATGACGCGGCAGGTCATCAGCGGTCACCTCGGCTGGGTGCGCTCCATCGCCGTGGAGCCCGGCAATCAGTGGTTTGTCACCGGCTCGGCTGATAGAACCATAAAGGTGATGTATTTTTTTTAATATTGAAAAAAAAAATGTCAATATGAGAATCACCGGGCACAAATCGTGGGTGCAAATGTCACCTTTTGGGACGGAGGCAATAAATGTGCCGGTTTTGTCTGGACAGATCTGGGACCTGGCGAGCGGGAAGCTGAAGCTGTCGCTCACCGGACACATCAGCACCGTGCGCGGCGTGGCGGTCAGCAGTCGCAGCCCCTACCTGTTCTCCTGCGGCGAGGACAAGCAAGTCAAGTGCTGGGATTTGGAGTACAACAAGGTAGGTTGACGCCAAGCGTTCCCTTGCAATCTGGCACTTCATGGTCAGAATGTAACCGCGGCCCACCCGACAGGTGATCCGCCACTACCACGGCCACCTGAGCGCCGTCTACGGCCTGGATCTGCACCCCACCATCGACGTACTGGTGACGTGCAGCAGAGACGCCACGGCCAGGGTAACGCCCTCCTCCTCCTCCTCCTCCTCCTCCTCCTCCGCCGCCGCCGCCGCCCTCTCGTGATCATGCTTGCGACATGTGCATCGACAACGTTTTTCCTCCTTTTTTAGGTGTGGGACATCAGGTCCAAAGCGAACGCCCACACGCTCACTGGGCATACCAACACGGTGGCCACGGTCAAGTGCCAAGCTGCAGAGCCGCAAGTCATTACCGGTATGACAATGTTGGAGTAACAGCCTACTGAGGTAATACTACGAACCCACAGATGTTAGTCCTGATAAGTTTGGTGTGACCTCCCACAGGGAGCCATGACTCAACCATCAGGTTGTGGGACTTGATCGCCGGCAAAACCAGAGCGACGCTGACAAACCACAAGAAGTCCGTCAGGAGCGTCGTACTGCATCCCCAACAGTAAGTCACTCGGCCTGAAACCGAAAGCGTTTGGCCAATCGCGCTCCGGGCCGTC
Organism: Hippocampus kuda; assembly: GCA_901007745.1. NCBI lineage: Eukaryota > Metazoa > Chordata > Actinopteri > Syngnathiformes > Syngnathidae > Hippocampus > Hippocampus kuda. Next base: position 24,453 of record CAAKHF010005209.1, read on the forward strand.
CTTGCGTCAACATGAAATGTTTCTTGTGTCCGCCAGGTACACGTTTTCCTCTGGCTCTGCCGACAACATCAAAGAGTGGATGTTCCCCGATGGCAAATTCATCCAGAACCTCTCGGGACACAACGCCATCATAAACACCCTGGCCGTCAACTCCGACGGCGTTCTCGTCTCCGGAGGTATTGATCCCGCCCGGTTGCATTGTTGAGAGCCCGTGTCGCGAGATGCACCCTCACGCTCACTTGTCTGTCTTGTGTCCGCGTCTAGCTGACAACGGGACCATCCACATGTGGGACTGGAGGACCGGCTACAACTTCCAGCGGATCCACGCCGCCGTGCAGCCCGGCTCCCTGGACAGCGAGTCGGGCATCTTCGCCTGCACGTTCGACAACTCGCAAAGGCGTCTGATCACGGCCGAAGCGGACAAGACGGTCAAAGTGTACAAAGAGGATGACACCGCTGTACGTATGGATTGTTTCGGATTGCGGTCACGGTTTACGCTGTTGATGATGAAAATGATAAGATGAGCTGCGCTGACAAACGCTTTTTCAAAGCCATGAGCGACATTTCTCACTTCGGAGATGGGGTTTTTTTTTGCATCGCAAATGGGCAAGGCTAACCCCTTTGTTCGACCAGTTAAAGGGGCCCTTTAAGTCGACAGCATTTCAGTTCATCTCAGGCTTTGACAAGCCGTTGCTATGGAAACCGTCTTCTCTCATATGTAATGGCTTTGATTTATGAGAGCATTTCTTTGTGTCTTACAGACGGAAGAGAGCCATCCAGTGAACTGGAAACCGGAAATGTTGAAACGAAAAAGATTCTGATCCCCCTACGACCACATTAAATCCCTTCGTTTGTTTGACTTGTTTGTTGTTTTTTTCTTGGATTCGTCGTCGTATCCTGCGCAAGCTTATTTTGCATTGTACATGCGAACAATTGGATTTGAGCTTCCTGCGTCATTATGGAAGCGCTTTGTACGTTGGTGTAGATGTTGTAGATGGTGTAGATGTTGATGTGATGCTAAGTCGCTTTCCATGCGAGATCGCCAAGAGACTCAGAAGTTGTCTGGTCAACCTGACCGCAGAACCATTCGAGGGGTCATCGTTTATTGTTCTCCTTGGTCGTACATACATGGTTGTTTTTTGGGGGGCTAAAAACACCTGAGTACACATGGTCGTTTTCTTTTTCACTAAAAACACCTCATGGTCGTTTTTATCCGAAAAAAATGACCATGTATAGTAAGGCGTTTTTGCCGGAAAAAAAGACCATGTATAGTAAGGCATTTTTAGCTGAAAAAAAACGACTATGTATAGTAAGGCGTTTTTAGCTGAAAAAAAAAAACGACCATGTATAGCAAGGCGTTTTTAGCCGAAAAAAACGACCATGTATAGTAAGGCATTTTTAGCTGAAAAAAAACGACCATGTATAGTAAGGCGTTTTTAGCTGAAAAAAACAACCATGTATCCTAAGGCGTTTTTAGCTGAAAAAAACGACCATGTATACGAAGGCGTTTTTAGCCGAAAAAAACGACCATGTATAGTAAGGCGTTTTTAGCTGAAAAAAACAACCATGTATCCTAAGGCGTTTTTAGCTGGAAAAAACGACCATGTATACTAAGGCATTTTTAGCTGGAAAAAACGACCATGTATAGTAAGGCGTTTTAGCCCGAAAAAAACAACCATGTAAAGTAAGGCGTTTTTAGCTGGAAAAAACGACCATGTATTATAGCAAGGCGTTTTTAGCTGAAAAAAAACGACCATGTATAGGAAGGCGTTTTTAGCTGAAAAAAAACGACCATGTATAGTAAGGCATTTTTAGCTGAAAAAAAACGACCATGTATAGTAAGGCGTTTTTAGCTGAAAAAAACGACCATGTATAGTAAGGCGTTTTTAGCTGAAAAAAAACGACCATGTATAGCAAGGCGTTTTTAGCTGAAAAAAATGACCATGTACACGAAGGCGTTTTTAGCTGAAAAAAACGACCATGTATAGTAAGGCGTTTTTAGCCGAAAAAAACGACCATGTATAGTAAGGCATTTTTAGCTGAAAAAAAACGACCATGTATAGTAAGGCGTTTTTAGCTGAAAAAAACGACCATGTATAGTAAGGCGTTTTTAGCTGAAAAAAACAACCATGTATCCTAAGGCGTTTTTAGCTGGAAAAAACGACCATGTATACTCAGGCATTTTGAGCTGAAAAAAAAACGACCATGTATACGAAGGCGTTTTTAGCCGAAAAAAACGACCATGTATACTAAGGTGTTTTTAGCTGGAAAAAACGACCATGTATACTAAGGCATTTTTAGCTGGAAAAAACGACCATGGATAGTAAGGCGTTTTTGCCGAAAAAAAAAAGACCATGGATAGTAAGGCATTTTCAGCCGAAAACAACGACCATGTCTAGTAAGGCGTTTTTAGCTGAAAAAAATTACCATGTACACAAAGGCGTTTTTAGCCGAAAAAAAAAACGACCATGGATAGTCAGGCGGTTTTAGCCGGAAAAAAAAAAGACCACGTATAGTAAGGCGTTTTTTGCCGAAAAAAACGACCATGTATAGTAAGGCGTTTTCAGCCGAAAAAAAACAACCATGTAAAGTAAGGCGTTTTTAGCTGGAAAAAACGACCATGTATTATAGCAAGGCGTTTTTAGCTGAAAAAAAACGACCATGTATAGGAAGGCGTTTTTAGCTGAAAAAAATGACCATGTACACGAAGGCGTTTTTAGCTGAAAAAAACGACCATGTATACTAAGGCGTTTTTAGCTGAAAAAAACGCCCATGTATAGTAAGGCATTTTTATCTGAAAAAAAAACGACCATGTATACGAAGGCGTTTTTAGCTGAAAAAAACGACCATGTATACTAAGGTGTTTTTAGCTGGAAAAAACGACCATGTATAGCAAGGCGTTTTTCGCCGAAAAAAAATGACCATGTAGAGTAAGGCGTTTTTAGCCGGGAAAAAAAAAAAAAGACCATGGATAGTAAGGCGTTTTTGCCGAAAAAAAAAAGACCATGGATAGTAAGGCATTTTCAGCCGAAAAAAACGACCATGTCTAGTAAGGCGTTTTTTAGCCGAAAAAAACGACCATGTATAGTAAGGCATTTTTAGCTGAAAAAAAACGACCATGTATAGCAAGGCGTTTTTAGCCGAAAAAAACGACCATGTATAGTAAGGCATTTTTAGCTGAAAAAAAACGACCATGTATAGTAAGGCGTTTTTAGCTGAAAAAAAACGACCATGTATAGTAAGGCGTTTTTAGCTGAAAAAAACAACCATGTATAGTAAGGCGTTTTTAGCTGAAAAAAACGACCATGTATAGCAAGGCGTTTTTAGCCGAAAAAAAACGACCATGTATAGTAAGGCATTTTTAGCTGAAAAAAAACGACCATGTATAGTAAGGCGTTTTGGCCGAAATTTTTAGCCGAATAAAACGACCATGTATAGTAAGGCGTTTTTAGTAAAAAAAACAACCATGTAAAGTAAGAAGTTTTTAGCTGGAAAAAACGACCATGTTATAGCAAGGCGTTTTTAGCTGAAAAAAAACGACCATGTATAGGAAGGCGTTTTTAGCTGAAAAAAATGACCATGTACACGAAGGCGTTTTTAGCTGAAAAAAACGACCATGTATAGCAAGGCGTTTTTCGCCGAAAAAAAATGACCATGTAGAGTAAGGCGTTTTTAGCCGGGAAAAAAAAAAGACCACGTATAGTAAGGCGTTTTTTGCCGAAAAAAAAAACGACCATGTATAGTAAGGCGTTTTCAGCCGAAAAAAAACGACCATCAATAGTAAGGCGTTTTTAGCCGAAAAAAACGACCATGTATAGTCGGGCGTTTTTAGCCGAAAAAAAACGACCATGTATTGTAAGGCGTTTTTAGCTGAAAAAAAATGACCGTGTATAGTAAGGCGTTTTTAACCCCCAAAAAAACGACCATGTATACGAAGGCGTTTTTAGCCCCCAAAAAAACGACCGTGTATAGTAAGGCATTTTTAGCTGAAAAAAAAACGACCACGTAAAGTAAGGCATTTTTAGCTGCCTTACTATACATGGTCTTTTTTTTTCGGCAAAAAACGTCTTAGTATACGTGGTCGTTTTTTTTCAGCTAAAAACGCCTGAGTATACATGGTCGTTCTTTTTTTTCTTTCAGCGAAGAACGCCTTACTATCTGTGGTCGTTTTTTTCGGTGAAAAATGCCTTACATGGGCATCTTTGGCCTTCAGAGAAGTATATCACAGAACTATACTTGGTTCCACTTGTGGGCCTGTGACCTAATGGTTCGTGCGTCGGCTTCCCAGCGGAGAGGTGCAGGGTTCAATTCCAGCTCCAGTGTGCCTCTTTGGCAACTGCATGGGAGCTCTCCAGGAATTCCAGTATCCTCCCACATTCATAAACATGCGCAGCAGGTTAGTGAGACACTAATATTTTCAGGATCTGACGTATCACCATGAAGTGCGTTTCAGGAGAGGGTGACAACAAATTCATTGAGAGGAAGGAAAGCTGGTAGCCAATTGGTTAGTGCGTTGGCTTCCCACCGCAGAGGTGCAGGGTTCGAGCCCAGCTCCGGCCTTCCTGTGTCGCACTTGCATGTTCAGATGGTTACGTGAAGACAAAGAGATATTTTGGTCAGGTTGAAAGAAAAGGAAAAAAATGCCTTCCTCGACATGGTCATTCCCCCCGCCCCCCCCCCCCAAAAGCCTTGGTCGATTTTTTGGGCTGTAAAAATGCCTTGCTATACATGGTCGTTTTTTTTGGCTAAAAACGCCTTAGTATACATGGTCGTTTTTTTTCAGCCAAAATACCTTACTATACATGGTGTTTTTTTTCGGCTAAAAATGCCTTACTATACATGGTCGTTTTTTTCGGCTAAAAACGCCTTACTATACATGGTCGTTTTTTTCAGCTAAAAACGCCTTGCTATACATGGTCGTTTTTTTCCAGCTAAAAACGCCTTACTATATATGGTCGTTTTTTTCGGCTAAAAACACCTGCTAGACATGGTCATTTTTTTTCGGCGAAAAACGTCTTAGTACACATGGTCGTTTTTTTTTTCAGCTAAAAATGCCTGAGTATACATGGTCGTTTTTTCCAGCTAAAAACGCCTTAGGATACATGGTTGTTTTTTTCGGCTAAAAACGCCTGAGTATACATGGTCGTTTTTTCCAGCTAAAAACGCCTTACTA
>CAAKHF010005214.1:15347-29483 GCA_901007745.1 Hippocampus kuda
TCCCCCCCCCCCCCCCCCCCCCCCCAACCTTATGTGTGGGGTCTCTCGTTTACAAAAAGGTTTAGGATGTCAAACATTCGGTATGTGAGTCATAAACTCCTTGTTTGAGTCATTTGACTTCATTGTTTGTTTTTGCGTCAGGCCTCGTGACGAACAACTGCGGCAAGTGTCGATTTGTTTGCCCCCCCCCCCCCCCCCACCCGTGCTCATAAACGACGCGGTTAATGTGATTTGATGTCATTCAGCTCACACTGTGTCTGCTTCCTTCTCTATTAATCTGTCTCTCTTTTCGAGCCTCTTTTCGCCTCTCTTCAATCAAACGATTTGTCTTTGGGACCCACTCAGGAGATTCACCCTGTGAAGTCCGCAGTGGAAATTTACCGGCGCTTGGCCGCGACATGTGAGCAGATGAACATAAGTTGTGGATGAAGCGGCATGTGAGTCGGGGTTTGAACTCCTTGTTCCGGCGGCTGCCTCGCAACTGCCAGTTTGCGGGGTTCAAATCGGAACGGCGGAAATTGGCCGTTCTCTGCGTACCAGCCGATCTGCGTAACGCCCTCCTGATAATTAACGGTTGTCATGTCAGAGAAGGCAAGAGCCCGAAATGATGTTACCTGTGATGTTACCAACAACAGACCTGTTAGCATGTTCCAATTTCTCTTTCCTGTCCTTCTCCACCAGAACGCATTCCACCTGCAGATGTCAGCCCGCATGCCTCCGTCTTCCCTGGGCGGCCTGCTACTCGCCGTCCTGCAGGGGAGCGACAGGGACCGGGACCGGGACCGGGGCGGCATGGAGGACGGCAGCTGGGGCGCTGCGGCCGTGCTCTGCTCCGGCTGGGAGGAGGGCAGCGACGGCCTACTGTCCCACATGCAGACCCACAGCGGGGCCGCCTGGCACCTGTGGGACGTGGTCAATCTGACCCAGATCTCGGGCGGCGGACGGGGCGAGGCCAGCGAGGAGAGGCGTGAGGACCAGAGGGAGGAGGAGGTCTTGAGGATCCTCTCCACGCGCTTACTGCGGCCCGCCTCGCCCGTCTCCAGCGTCCTTCTGCTGGGCTCGGACCCGGAGTGTCTTTCCTCGGTGCTGCGGGTGGCCCAGAGGCTCGCCGCGTCGCTGCCGGCCCTGCAGTGGATCATGGGGTACCCGCTGTCGCCGGACTCCCTGCATACCTTGGGGGGTCCCCTCGGCCTGCTGGCGTACGGCGAGGTGGGACGCAAGCCAATCAGCTTCTACATCCGCGATGCCCTGCAGCTGATTGGCCGGGCCGTCACCGCGGCAGCGGCGGCCAGGCCCGACCTGGCGCTGATGCAGAACGCGGTAAACTGTTACGACAAACCGACGCGACGAGATCCCTTTTCGTCGGGGCGATATCTGTCCAGGTGAACACACACACACACACACACACACGCAAACAGATACACACAGGGGAACAAATTCATGAAACGTCATCATCATTTCAGGAAAATCAACTTTAGATTGTAATGAAACATCCTATGATGTCATTTGCATTTTGAGGGCAATAAGCGTATGAAAACGAAAGGAATTTTCTGATGTATTGTCCTCATGATTATTTGAACGTGCACCAAAATGCGATACCCTATCCCAGATATCAAAAACCCTCCCAAAAAAGAATGTTCTTCTACTGGTAAGCTCTAAGTGGCAGACAGCGTTAACGTGTAGCGTCCCCTTAGCTTTTGGAGTGACAAGTTTGGCGCGAGGCTGCTGCTGGCTCCATTTGCGATTTTCCACCGCAGCGTGGGCTGAATCGTAGCGTGGGTGGGGGTGGGTGTCAGGGAGACGGTCGGGTGTCATTGTCGCCGCTTCCGCTGCGTTTTCTTCACTCGCTGCGGATTTAAAAGAGAGCGTCTGACAGCTTCCTCGGGTTTCTGTCAGGCTGCCATCTCTTCGCGCGCACACATTCTCGCGAACCCATTCTGAGCCACGTATTAAGCCATTAACATTTTCCCCACTTAAAGCCAGACAAAGCTACGATCCTGTCATGTTTACACGGAAACATCCGCGTGACACCGCCTGGACCGGCGTCGCTCTGACAGTCCATGTGGAGTTTATTTTTAAGACGGCACGATGGATGAAACGGAGTGTATCCTATCCACTTTTACCCTTCTCTTTCTCGGGTGGTGAGGGAGGCGGATTTGTATCGCAGGGTGAGCGCCATCGTCAACAACATAATCGCTCACCGGAGAGCCCCCCCGTCGACTGCAGTTCAAGTGAGCGCGGGTCGTGCCAGAACAATTTAGAGTCGGGAGGCTACGGGCTAGAACGAGTCGAGAGAGTGTCGAGGGTTACAAAGCAATACGAGCAAACGACTCGCTTGCCAGAAGCGGAGGGAGTAGTCGGTTAAGCTGTCTGTGGTGAAGTCGACAAAATAACGGGGAAATGACATCCAAACCATATGGCGCATACCAAATCGTGAATTTTGACGTAGCATTCCACACCTAAGACCGACTCGTCGGGTGGGAGTAAGGATGGGCAAGTAGGTTTCGTATTGGGCCAATGCGAGCCTTATTTCAAGGTATTGGGGGACAGTGAAACTCCTCTACAACGAAATCACGTTTGCAGCAAAAAAAAATTCACAACAGGGGGTTTTTCACTGTAGCAAATTTGATCTCAGATGTAAACACACACACACACACACAGGTTTTTTTTTTGTTGTATGGCGGGCAGGAAAGTGGGAATGGTGTTAATGCATGAAGATTTTTTTCACACTAGGGGGTATTTTCGCCCATGTAGGTTTCGTTGTAGAGGAGTATCACTGTACTCATCGAGGTTGCTGATCTGAGCTGTTGATACAAAAGGCAAATTTGATGTTGAGTAAGCCCTCCTCGCCTGTAGTTGGCGCTATTGGGACTACGGCTGAAAATGAGCATTTATGCTAACTCCGGCGCATTTAAACTGTTTATTTGTGGGTTAATTGAATGCATCCAAAGTAATAGTGGTATCGATGCACGTACCTGTGAGTAATCAAGATCTGGAAAAAAGTGGTATCGGACTTTCCTAGCAGACAAATATAAATCGAGAGAAGAAGGTAATATGGTGCGGTGGGGGCGCACTGAGTCACCACGCCAAGAATAAACTTATAGCCTTAAAAAGTTTGGCTGCTGTTCTATTTCAGCTGCCTGTAATAATCATAAAATACGCCGTTGCTTATTCCCCAGAGAGTATTAAAGAGAAAATACGCACACGGGGACACGGTAAGCCGGAAGGGGAGGAAGAAAAACACAAATTAAGTCACAATGAAGTTGAAGCAGCACTTGGGGGGGGGAGAAGGTTGATGGAGAAGTATCTGAAATCGCTGCCATCTCGCCGGACATCGATTGCGTCTCTGTGAGAGATTAAAAGCCCCCAAAACAAGTTCACTCGGGTATCATCCCACAGTGAAGTCAACTTTCCCTCCGGAGAAAGACGGAGCGATAAGAAGGTGAAACGAAGGCCTGAGACTCTCTTATGGAGACAGACCAGGGCCGCTTTGTTGACATTGACTCTTGACCGCGGCAACGGGCCGGCCAGGCGTTATTGACAGGAACCCATCCCTCTCCGACACCGCCGGCCGGGGGAGACTTATCAAAATGCACTCATCCATTCGAGGTGGCCTTTGGCTGTGGCACAAAAATATTTGGTGCGGGGAGGAAAAAAAGGATTCTACGCTTATCCTGACACCTGAATCTCAATATGTAGAGGAACAAATGGACGTGAGCTTTAATTTCCTTGTCGCACGCCTGAGCAGAGACCAGATCTGTGACCTGGAACAAAAACATACTTGGGAGGGTAATAAAAAACAAACAAAAAAAGATTCTTCACGTCGCTTCACATAAATCTTGAAAAGTGGCGGTCAGTCTCTCTGTCACGTACGGCAGTGGTCCCCAACCCGCGGTCCGTGGGTCATTTGGTACCGGGCCACACAGAAAGAATAAATCAGCAGCTCCGGGAACGCAACTTTCTTATATCTGCTTTGCTATTGGCTATTACCTAGCATCTTCTTGACATTCCATTGGCTAAGCGGGACCTCTACCGTTTGTGTCTGTGTGTGTAGATAGATATGTGTTGATGCAGTGTCCTCGTCATTGGCCCTTCGGGCCATGAGGCGTTCCGATAGTTTTACGTAAACGTGAATCAACCAGAAAAAGTGTTCACCAGTCGGGCGATCGCTCACTATGCCGATGTTTGCCTTGGAAGGATTGTTAAAAGCCGGCAAAAGCAAACGTCCTTGCATCAGTTCTTTCCAAAACACCCGGCAAAAACCACTTCTGAGAGAGACAACATGAACTAAAAAACGATGACACAGTTAAAAGTTAAATGACCGTTTTTTATTCTTTACTCTATTCTTTGTTTTTTACATTATGCCAAACTCTCATTTATTGTGCAATAATCTAATTGTAACATGCATTTGTTACATATTTTGATGCATTTTTATACTTTTATGGACAAATTTGGGGGGCGCTTGGAACGGATTAGAGCATTTACATGGAAACCGCGTCTCTACTTACAACATTTTCTAGTTAAGCAATTTCTGCCAGAACCAATTAATATCGTAAGTCGAGGCACCGTTGTATTTTGTTGTATTTATCCGCCACACCTTAAAGGCCGGTCCCTGAAAACATTGTCTGACATGAAACCGGTCCGTGGAGCAAAACAGGTTGAGGACCGCTGAGGTACGGGACAAGAGCGTTGTCTGCGGCCTGGCACAGAAGCATCCCGAAAAAAACAAAAAAACAAAAAAAACAGGATTCAGAGTGAAGAAACGGGACGTTGAAGAGATGTGAGATTTAATTTCTTTGCGTGCGGCACAAGAGTCTGGCCCGCCTTGATGAATCATCCGTCTTTTGGTATATGACGATTCCGCCGCGCTACCACCGTGAGTGATTTCAGCCTCCCAGACCGGGGAAGCACTTGCACTTTTATTGTCAAGGCGGCTGATGAGGAAACATTAAGCGGCAGGCGACGGGGATGACACCGGGTGCATTTGGAAAAAGGGTTTTTGCGGGAGACCGATTACATCAATGGATTATGGGCGCTACCCGAGTAAATAATGACACCGGGGCCAAGAACGAAACCGGCGGAATTCGCAAACGGAAAAAGACTCGGAGCGCAGGTTAATGACCCGCGTGATCAATCGAATCTTTATTATTTCACAACGCATATCTCATGCTTAATGGGGAGTTGGGTGGGGATGACATTCTACGCACGTCGATTCCCGCGATGGAAGAGTCTTAAAACAAGGAAAGACGAGGTCATCTCTCGCCGGGGATCATCGACGGTGCGTGCACGGTTCACCGCAGATTTCCGACGCGGTGATCCCAGCATTCTTTAACATTTAAACAACCCTGGCGCACCGTTTCCGGTGACCCGACACCAATCACGATCTGATCGGACGTTACTCATACGCATTGAGGACGCCGCCTCCCCAACGAATCGCTAAGACGCAAGCTAACATTGCCCGCGCGGTTCGAGAGGCCACGCGCAGATTCACGCGCCAACCGCAATGGCTCATCCCCGGCAAAGAGCTCCCGTGCGGAAGCCACCGCGGCGAGTGACGCGCATAGCAATGTCTTGTCAGGATGGACTTTTTCCAATTCGGAGAAGACCCCGCGCTGCTCCGCATTAACTTTTAATTATGACTTTCCGGGAGATGCAATTCCCCCAACCGAGATGACTCGCTAAAGCTGCGCTATCTGAGCGTGGCCCAACGCCATCTCCTTTTTAACCTTTTGATTGCTTCTTTCCCAGTTTGCCATTCCTTCGTTTGCTGAAAGTCGAGCTGTTTATTCTCCCGGCGGTGATTAGCATGACTGCCTCCCAGTTCTGTGGTGCGGGGTTTGAATATTGGCTCGCGGCCTTCCTGTGGGGAGTCGCATCTTTTTTTCCCCCGCATGCTCCGGTTTCCCACATATCAATAAATTGGCGCCACATTTGCCCCATCGTTCAAGGTTTATCTCGGCCCTGACCTGAGTGTTTGTTTGTATTTTCTCTTTCCTGGTACGATGGCTTCCTCCCACGTTCCAGAAACGTGCATATTAGCCTCATTAAAGACTTTAAATTGTCAACAGATGTGAATGTGACCCGCGATTGGCCGGCAACCAGTTCAGGAGGTCCTCCGCCGACTGCCCGACGATAGCTGGGATCAGCTCCAGCTCACGCTCGACTCTCATGAGGCCAAGCACTATCGGGGAAAAAAAAAAAAAAAAGGGATGTTTCTTCTCCTTTGACACTTGAACCCAAACCGTTTTTTTTGAAAAAGTGTTTGCAGTGTCTTTTATGGATGTGAGCAATCGGAGCCATTGAAAGAACGACTGAATTTCTCCGCGGCGATAAATAATGTCCAGTCTTCGCTTGAAACATTTTCAAGCGATCATTTTTTTTATGTTTACATTTACATTTTCTCGTGTTTAACCCTGGAGAACCCAAGAACCCTTTTCTTCTTTGGAAAATGATGAATTTTACATGAAATGACTGCTATATGTTCACTGAATACCAAAATATGTTTTTTTTTTTTTTCAAATATTTAATGCTTTCATCCTAATTTAGGATTCGGGCCAAATTTGACCCTTTTGGGATTTAAGGGCAGCATGTGAGTAGCAGAATTTATAGGGGCCAAATTTGACCCCGTGGGTCCTCCAGGGTTAAAGTGTGTGGAAGGGGTAGAAGCATAAACAGATTTTCTTTTTAATACGGTCTCGATCTCGACTGTCTAGGTTTTTTCCCAACACCTCCTTCACGGGTGCCACAGGCCTGATCCAGGTGGATGCTGACATCTCCAGAATACTTTCCTCGCAGCTCTTCCACGTCTGGAGCCTGAAGAGGGGCGCCCTGGGCCAGCCGGCCTGGGTCACTGTGGGCCAGTGGTCCCGAGGCAGGCTGGAGTTGGAGGGTGGCGTCCACGGGCTGGCGGGGGGCTTCAGCAGCAGCCCGGGTCAAGGCCTCGGCGCCGGGGTGAGGGGAGGTGACGGTCAAGGGGACTTTAACGCCGGGGGGCGCTGGAGGCCCGGGCTTTCGGTGGAGGGCCACCGTCTGCGGGTGGTGACCCTGGTGGAGCACCCGTTTGTGTTCACGCGCGAGGTGGACGAGGACGGGCTGTGTCCTGCCGGGCAGCTCTGCCTGGACCCCAGGACCAACAGGTCCGATGTGATACAAGGACTCTTCAACCAGCTGCATAATCCCAACGCGTCGGCGGCGGACTGGGAAGGCATTAGTAAGTTTAATTCCGCAGCTAAAAGCCAAAGACTTTTCGAATTTTCATCTTTGCATTTGAAGCGCCCCCTTACTAACACATTTGGGATAACCTTGAGCAAGTGCGCCTTTGTTTAAATCAATTCCATTTATTGTTTCCCGACCTAAGCGTGTGGACCAGGGCTTGGCAACCCAAAATGTTGAAAGAACCATATTGGACCAAAAAAATAAAAAACAAATAGGTCTGGAGCCGCAAAAAATTAAGAAGAAATATTTATTCTACACATTTTTATAGCATTGGGAATCATTAAGAATGTTTGTGTTGTTTGTCCTCCTACAGAAACCATATTAAAACAAAAAATATATTTCCCTCCCCCATCTTTTTCCATTTGCAAACATTTTTGAAAAAGCTCCAGGGAGCCACTAGGGCGGCGCTAAAGAGACGCATGCGGCTCTGGAGCCACGGGTTGCCGACCTCCGGTCTAGATCAAGATTGCAGATGCGAACCACAACCCTAACCTTTTTTTTTTTTTTAACTCTAAACCCTAATCCCTAACCCTGAAACTTGGATGCCAAAACCCTAAGACCTTTTCCAACCCTTAACCGTAACCAGAAAGCGAACCACTCAATGTATTCCTAAATCCTAATCACAATCTCAAACCCTTGATCCTTTTGCCTACCAGCCAACGCCCTTTTTATTGGGTTGTCCACGCTAACCCTACCCCCCTACAACTGACACCAAACACAGAACCCCTAACTTGAACCGAAAACCCAACCCCGAACGCTTAACCCTTTCCCTGACCTTTGAATCCGAACGTATATCACTCGAGACCTGCACTGAGGTGCTGGTATCAAAGCTTATTTTGGCTCTCGCTCTGAACCATCACCAGCTCGGCGTGCTAAGGGAATTACACGAGAGTCAGCACTAATCTCGTTGTTCGGAGCTCGATCAGAATTCAGTTCACGTCGCCGTCTTCCCCTCCGCAGGCCTTCCAGAGGACCTGCGCAAGTGCTGCTACGGCTACTGCATCGACCTACTGGAGAAGCTGGCGGAGGACATGGGCTTCACCTTTGACCTCTACATCGTGGGGGACGGGAAGTACGGCGCCATGAGCGGCAGCGGCCGCTGGACCGGTCTGGTGGGCGACCTGAGGAGCGGCACGGCCGACATGGCGGTCACCTCCTTTTCCATCAACTCGGCCAGGAGCAGGGTCATTGACTTCACGTCGCCCTTTTACTCCACCAGCCTGGGCATCCTGGTACAGTGGCTAGCGGTCATCATTAATTCCATTTGTGGTATTTTTGGCATCTTGATGACGGCGGAGAATCCGGGGCATGTCGAACAATGTGCTGACATCTTCAGTCAGCCCTCAGCCGCTGATGGGAAGTAACCAAGTGCAAATACGTTTCATACGTTAGTCGTCGTTTCGTTCCTATTCCTACTCCCTACTCCATTTTGACTTTTTTTTTTTTTTTACCTCCGCAGATTACGGCAGGATGTTTTTAAAAAAAAAAAAAAAAAATGGAGACGTAAATGGAGAACAGTGGAGCCTTCCTGCAGTTAAGATCTTTTATTAATGACGGTTTTAATGCAGACATAAAATGCGATTCTCACGCTGACAATTTCTGTCTCATCTGAGCAAACACATAAAAGTCACGTTTCCTTTTTATTCAAGTACGTTCCAGAGTCTGTACTTTTTCAACGATTTACTCATGTAACTAACGCCGTCGTATTTATTTTTTTTCATCTTTGCTTCTACAGTAGAGAGCGCGAGTAATTTTGAATCCCTCGTCAGCATTCAGTCATTTCTGCCAATGCGGGCCGCCGCCCCCGCCGCTTGATTTCCCCCTTTGGCCCTTCTCATCCACCAACTGGAGTTCATTAGCGAGTGAATAATTAGTTTCGCTTTACGCCGGGCCTATTAATTATGGAAATTCCCCCCAAAAACGAGCAGCGGTTTAAGATGGCGTAACGGCTCGGAGAGGCGGGCGGCAGGAGACGTCTGAGCGGAGCCTCGAGACACGCTGCCGTTATTCGTTTGATTTGTTAACATCTCCCCGTGCAGCTGACACGCTGCGATGTATAATACAATCTACTGTAGGGTCCCGTTTCGGAAGAAAGGCTCATCTGTCTGTAAGAAAAGGGGGGCGGGGGGGACCTTCCTTGTCCTTCCAGAGTCGACAAATTGTGCAAAATGGAAAACTCTGTGGATGGATTTTACAAACTAATTATGGCTGTCTGTGTTTACCGACAAGATACCTCGGGCTGGTGGTAAAAATATGAGGCAGAAACCGAAACGGCTCTCTCAAGGATTTCAGAGGAAAATGGATTCACAAAGTTAGGTGTGTAACTGGACTGTTTTACAGCACGCTGAGCATTACCGGGCTTGCAAAAGTGCCATCGAAATGGAATCGCTGCCGAAGAATGATCGAAAGTCACAATACAGCTCAACTGAACTGTATTTATAGAGCACCTTAAAACAACCAGCGCTGTATACAAAGTGCTGTACGTGGGGCACAATAGACAATAAATTAATAACGAAGACAGTAGAAAGCACAAAAACAATCAAACTAAAATCAAGTCTGAGTCATGCTGAGTCAGACCTGAGGCACCGGGCAGGCGTGTAGGGGCGGAGTAGCTCAGAGAGATAAGATGGGGCAATTATTAAAGAATTAAAGATCCATCCATCCATTTTCCGATCCGCTTCTCCGCTATCTTAAAGAGAACTCAAAAATGTATCGGGAGCCAGTAAAGGGTTGCCAGAGTTGGAGTGATGTGCTCCCTCTTACGAGTACCAGCAGCATTTTGGACCAACTGGAGACGCTTCATGGAGTATTGGCGGACTCCAAAGTGAAGTGCGTTACAGTACTTCAGCCAAAATGTGACAAAAGCATGAACGACTTTTACGACAACATCGAAAATACCACAAATGTGTAACCGCATGCGTGATACTTTTTTTTTTTTTTTTTTTGCCTACGCCATCTACGTCAGAAACAAATACTACAAAAACGATTGTCGTCGGTTCTGCCAGGTCCGCAGTCGGGACACGGCAGCTCCCATCGGCGCCTTCATGTGGCCCCTGCACTGGTCCATGTGGGTGGGCATCTTCGTCACGCTGCACCTCACCGCACTTTTCCTCACCTTGTACGAGTGGAACAGCCCCTTCGGCATGACCCCCCACGGGCGCAACCGGGTGCGCGTCTTCTCCTATTCGTCCGCCCTCAACCTCTGCTACGCCATCCTGTTCGGCCGCACCGTCGCCACCAAGGTAACTTTGTGATCGTCGCCTTGATCGATTTTCTTGAAAGCGGGTCGGATAAGATGCGGAGGAAAGGCAATAGGACAAAAGGAGTTAAAGTCACTCGGAAGGGGGATTTCTGAGGATTTTGCAGCGCAATGACAAAAAAAAAAATATATATATAACAAGTGAGCAGTGAAGATTGATTGAGGGCGAGGTTAGACGTGAGGCAGTGATGAAGCAGGGAGGCACAGGGAGGATCATGCAAGGGTAAGTGTCTCGACAGAGATTGGAATGAGTTATGACCGGCACGATTGGGATGGATCAAGTTTGGGGGGGGGCGGGGGGTGGAGGTCAGCACTCCGAGAGTCGTACAAAGTTTGCGACGGGTGTGAGTCCAGAAAGCAACAAGGGGTGTAATGAGAGCGCTGACAGTCGGCAGTCCGCATTGGGTTGAGAGGTTAATCGAGTCAGTGCCGATGAGAAACGGAACCGGCCCAGGAGGGGTGGTCATGGTCGTGTTAGCGGGAGGGACCGGTGTTCTCTTCCCACTCTGTCTTGGGAAAATGTATCACGCCGATGATTTACGAGCAGGCCGTAAGGTTCCCTGACAGGTATGAGGTCCATGTGAATAAAACATTCCAGTCCCGAAAAGTATGTGCTTCTGAGGAACGTGGTTCATGCAAAACTTGGTGCACTTCAGTCCCTCAAAGGATGTTTTGGCCCAGCGCTGAATTAAATCAACCTGGATTGGTGCAGTCACCAATTTTTGCTGCACTGGATGATTTAGCGGTTGAAATAAATTCTCGGTGGTTGCAAGCAAAATTCTGTCAAATGAAAATGATGGAAATGATTTCCCTTCACTTGGGTGTCCGGAGGTCACCTGTAGAGCCGGGGTGCGGGGAGCATGGTCAGAGAGAAGCCGGTTAAGGTATCGCAGGCATCTGTCATCAACAGACGCCGCCCTCGGAAGGTTTTCAAGGCAGGTCCAACTCACGCTGGCCTTGACCTATGACTCTCTTGAGGGACTAGCACCCACAACGGGCCTCCCAACGCCTCACGATCCTCCGAGTGCTTCTTCCCCTGTCGTGTAAGGACCAGGAAAAACACAGGAAATGCAGAAATGAATCTTGCAGTTGAAATCTTCGTCAGTCTTGCCGTCCCAGTAAAGCCGGAGACACTTTGCCCCATTGGTTACGTATTCTGTGCATATGCAAATTGTAGGAGACTGACTGGAGGGTTGGTCTCTTTCGATTGGCCTGGAAACATCTCGGTATCCTCCCAAAACTTCTTCCCCGCCCCCCATGGCCAGTATAATCAAAGAAACAATTGAATCTGGTCAAGCTGAACTTCAATCCTACCAAAAGAGATGGAGAATTTGACCCAAGACAAGTCGCCACCGTGGTTATGTGTTCCCGATTGTCCCAACGGATCCTCTGGAGGAGTCACGTCCCTGAGTTGGTCTGGGAACACCTCCCGGGACTTCTTCCTCGGCGGCAATTATAAGCACAGATCAAATGGATGGGAAAACCCATGATTCCGATTCAAATCTTGTCAGTCTTATTGTCTCAACGGGACTGGAGAAATTGTCCAGGGACAGGTCACCTCCCTCGTTATGTGTTCTGGACACACCCAAATCGTAGGTGACTCTCTGGAGGGAGGGTGTCTCTCAATAGGCCTGCAAACACTTCGATATGCTCCCACGATTTCCACGACCTGAGACTTTCCCCATGACTCGAACCAGTATAGAGGTAAGAGGAAAAACAGATGGATAAACATGGAGCCGTCGTTTAGATCTCATCAGTCTCGATCTTATCCTCCACCTGGCTTGCTACGTGTTCCGGGCATGTTCAAACCAGTCGGCGTAAAACCTTGGACTCTCTGGAGGGACCGTGCCCGTCCGTACACCTCGGTCTCATCGGGAGACTTCATCCCCGCGACTCTTACCAGGATAAACGAGGAAAATTGCTGGATAAACAGATCATTCCAGTTCAAATCTTGTCACTCTCGTTTATATTGCTGAACGCAAGGTCATTTTCAATCCCCAGCCGCTTCATAGATGTTTTGAAAGCATACGTTCGCTGAAATTAAAGCACGTTCACAAATCCAAATTTGCAACATCAATGTCATTCGCTCCAACGGCCTGCCGTGAGTTGGCAAGCCATCATAATGAACGCACAATCCGCCGCATGCCCGCCCCCCCTCCCACCCGACCCCGGGGACTCTGGGATGAACGAGAACAGAGGCCGAGTTATTAGGGAGACCTTCGCCTGATTGAAAGGTCGAGCCTTTGATCCTCGCTGATGAGCAGATTTGCACCTCCCCCCCCTCCTCATTTGCAATCCCACCACCCATGAAAACAATCTCATTGGAGGGGCTTTTGTACTGCGTCTGTGGCGTCAACAATCGCTTTCTTGGCGCGACCAAACCGACGTCGTCATTAAAAAGCTGGAGGAATGCTTTTCAACCAAATCAGCCGCTATAATTTACAGAATCGTACAGTATGAGCCTTGAGATAAGGTTGAAACAACATTTTAACGTTCTTAAAGAGGAGCGACAAGGGGAAGTCAAAACGAGATGACTCTAATTCACTTGACTTTGGAGTCAGCCAGTCCTCCATGAAGCATCTCCAGTTGGTCCAAAAAGCTGCTGCTCGCCTCTGGACTGGTCCTCGTAAGACGGAGCACATCACTCCTACTCTGGCATCCCTTCCTTGGCTCCCTCTACATTTAGAGATCTTTTTAAGATCCTATGATTTGTTTTCAATCGCCCCACCTTACCTCTCGAAGCCCCTCTGCACCTGCCCGGTGCTTCACGTCTGCGGACCAGACATTATTAGAGGTACCGAGAATTAAGCGGAGGCTCAGAGGGGATGGAGCCTTTTCCGTTGCTGGTCCTTCTCTTTGGAATGACCTCCCACTGAACATTTGGCAAGCCCCATCGTTGCCCATCTTTAAAACTCGTCTCAAACCTCATTTGTATTCTTCGGCTTTTGACTCGGCATGACTCAGACTTGATTTCGGTGTGACTGTTTTTGTGCTTTCTACTGTCTTCGTTCTTAATTTATTGTTGTATATATGCTAGTCGCTCCATTATCAGCACTTTGTATACAGCGGTGGTTGTTTTAAAGTGCTCTATAAATACAGTTGAGTTGCGTTGAGATGATGTTAGTGGAAGAGGCATAAAGCAGATTAATCCATCCATTTTCGTCCGCCATTTTCGGATAATCCCACCCTCCCCTGTCGTCTAAAATCGACGTCACCGCTGCCCTCGGGCTCGCATTGCAAACGTCACGTGACCGAACCCAGAATACAGGTGAGCCCTGATGTCGACGTCAGTTTCAGTTGACAGCAGAGGGCGGTATTGCCAATAAAAGGCAACCGCCTCAGATGGATGAAAATGGATGCATGCGTCTGCTTCAATCTTATTCTATTATATAGCAATAGTATTCAAGGACTAGTGGGGGCTCAGCTGATTAATGTTGTGCTTTTCAGAGAAATGTCCCATTTTTTTCACCTTGTAAGAATCGCTCACGGCCCGGCTTTACAGTGAATCGTCGAGTCTTTCCAGCGAGAGAAAGTTGTCCTGTCTTCTCTTACATGAGGTGGATTTTAATTGGCGGAATAAATTATTGGCTTTCTGGGGTGGGCTGGGGGGGGGGGGCGGCGGCATAAAGTGGAGGCAGTTATCCCCCCCCCCCCCCCCCCCC